>CAUYQV010029287.1:0-11058 GCA_963574575.1 Galagoides demidoff | reverse complement strand
CACTCTGGGAGGCCAAGGCAGGAGGATCCCTTGAGCTCACAAGTTTGAGACCAGCCTTATCCTGAATTCCACATCTGAGTATATACACAAGAAAATCAAAGCAGGAATTCAAACAGATGTTAGTACACCAGTGTTTATAGCAGCATTATGTATAATAGTTAAAATAGCAAAATCAACCCAATGCCCATTGATATATCAACAAAGGAAGGAAATTCTATGGCATGGCAGGGTGGATCACACCTATAATCCAAGCACTTTGGGAGGCCTAGGTGGGAGGATCACTTGAGGCCAGGAGTTCAAGACCAGCCTGAGCAAGATTGAGATTTCTTCCCTATAAAAATAGAAAAATCAGGCAGGTGTAACAGTGGGTCCCTATAGTCCCAGCTACTTAGGAGGCTGAGGCAGGAGGATCACTTGAGCTCAGGAGTTCAGGATACAGTAAGCTATGATCACTGCACTCCAGCCTAGATAACAAAGCAAGACTCTTTCTCCAAATAAAATTTCAAAAGAAGGAAATTCTAACACATACTACAACATGAATGAACCTTGCAGACACGAAAAACTGAATGTTATATAGTTCCACTTATATGAAGTACCTACAATGGTCATACTCATGGAGATAAAAAGTAGAATGGGGCAGCGCCTGTGGCTCAGTGAGTAGGACGCTGGCCCCATATACTGAGTGTGGTGGGTTCAAACCCAGCACCAGCCAAATTGCAACAAAAAATTAGCAAGGCTTTGTGGCAGGCACCTGTGGTCCCAGCTACTCTGGAGGCTGATACAAGAGAATCATGTAAGCCCGGGAGTTGGAGGTTGCTGTGAGCTGTGATGCCACAGCACTCTACCAAGAGCAACAAAATGAGACTCTGTCTCTAGAAAAAAAAAAAAAACTAGAATGGTAATTACCAGGGCCTGAGGGCAATAGGGATTTATTATTTAATGAATACAAAGTGTACTGCTTCTTGGTCTTTTGGCTAAGATCAAATGTAATGAGTGCCAAGTTTAAGTCCAGGAAGATGAAAAAGCCCTGGAGGTAGATGATGGTGGTGGTTGCACAAGAAGGTGAATATACTTAACATGCTGTAGTGTACATTATTTATTTATTTATTTATTTATTTATTTATTTATTTATTTATTTATTTAGAGACAGAATCTCACTTTCTTACCCTCAGTAGAGTGACGTGGCATCACAGCTCATAACAATCTCAAACTCTTGGGCTTAAGCAATTCTCTTAAGTAGCCTCCCAACTAGCTGGGACAAGAGGCATACACCACAATCCCAGCTATTTTTAGAGAGGAGGTATCACTCTGGCTGAGGCTGGTCTCAAACACATGAGACCAAGCAATCCACCTGCCTTGGCCTCGCAGAGTGCTAGGATTACAGGAGTAAGCCACCACACCTGGCCTTAGATTTTACAATTGTTAAAATAGGCTTGGCGCCCATAGCACAGTGGTTACAGTGCCAGCCACATGCACCAAGGCTGGTTTGACCCTGGCCAGGGCCAGCTAACCAACAATGACAACTGCAACAAAAAAAATAGCTGGGTGTTGTGGTGGGCACCTGTAGTCCCGGCTGCTTGGGAGGCTGAGGCAAGAGAATCGCTTGAGCCCAAGAGATTGAGGTTGCTGTGAGCAATGATGCCACAGCACTCTACTAAGGGTGACAATAAAAAAGGGAAAAGGAAAGTGTTGGCAAGGATGCAGAGAAAAAGAAGCCACTGTACATGGCTGGTGAGAACGTAATATGTTGTAGCCCCTGTGGGAAACAGTTTGGCAGTTCCTCAAAAATTTAAGCATAGAGTTTCCATATAAGCCAGCAATCCCACTTCTAGAGATGCATACCAAAAAGAACTGAAAACAGATGCTCAAACAAAACTTGTACATGGGAGGCACCTGTGGCTCAGTGGGTAGGGCGCCAGCCCCATATACCGAGGGTGGCAGGTTCCAACCTGGCCCCAGCCAAACTGCAATGGAAAAATAGCCGGCTGTTCTGGCGGGCACCTGTGGTCTCAGCTTCTCGGGAGGCTGAGGCAAGAGAATAGCCTAAACCCAGGAGTTGGAGGTTGCTGTGAGCTGTGGGCCACAGTGCTCTACTGAGAGGGATAAAATGAGACTGTCTCTTAAAAGAAAAAAAAAAAAAACTTGTACCTGAATGCTTCTACCAACACAATTCACAATAACCAAAAAGTAAAACCACCCAAATGTTCATACAGTGGAACATTACTCCATAAGAAAACAGATTGATGTACTGATCCACCCTACAACATGGATGGCCACATCTTGTATGATTTCATTTATATGAACATCCAGAATAGGCAAATCCATAGAGATAGAAAGCATATAGTGGCTGCCAGGGGCTGAGGGAGAACAGAATTTGGAGTGACTGCTTAGTGGGCACAGAGTTTCCTTTTGGGGACATGAAAATGTTCTGGAAATAGGTAGTGGTGGCTCGGCGCCTGTGGCTCAAGTGGTTAAGGCACCAGCCATATACACCTAAGGTGGTGGGTTCAAATCCAGCCCAGGCCGGCCAAACAACAATGATGGCTGCAACCAAAAAAATAGCCAGGCGTTGTGGCGGGCACCTGTGGTCCCAGTTACTTGGGAGGCTGAGGCAGGAAACTCGCTTGAGCCTAGGAGTTGGAGGTTGCTGTGAGCTGTGATGCCACAGCACTCTACCCAGAGGGACAGCTTGAGGCTCTGTCTCAAAAAAAAAAAAAAAAGAAAAAGAAAGAAATAGGTAGTGGTGATGGCTGCATTGCATTGTGTACTAAAGGCCACTGAATTATACACTTTCCAGTGGTTTAAATGGCAAATTTTATGTTATATGTATTTTAACTCAATGAAAAAAATGCATATTGAATCCATGACCTGATGGGTTGGAAAAAGGGAGGTGGGGAGTCACATTAAGATATTTCAGGCTGGCTCGGCGCCTGTGGCTCAATCGGCTAAGGCGCCAGCCACGTACACCTAAGGTGGCGGGTTCGAATCCCCAGCCCGAGCCCGCCAAACAACAATGATGGCTGCAACCAAAAAAAAAAAATGGCCGGGCG
This sequence comes from Galagoides demidoff, assembly GCA_963574575.1. NCBI lineage: Eukaryota > Metazoa > Chordata > Mammalia > Primates > Galagidae > Galagoides > Galagoides demidoff. Next base: position 8,008 of record CAUYQV010029287.1, on the reverse strand, counting down.
TTGTGGCGGGCGCCTGTGGTCCCAGCTACTTGGGAGGTGGAGGCAGGAGACTCGCTTGAGCCCAGGAGTTGGAGGTTGCTATGAGCTGTCATGCCATGGCACTCTACCCAGGGGGATAGCTTGAGGCTCTGTCTCAAAAAAAAAAAAAAAATACTGAAATACCTATGGCATAGCTCTGATTTGGCAAAAAATGAAGTCTGATAATCACAAGTATTGGTGAAGATGTGAAATCACTGGAACATTTTTACACTGCTGGTGGGCATGTAAATTATTTAGACCACTTTAGAAAACATCTGACACTATTTAAGTAAGGTTGGGGATGTGTGTACTCTATAACCTAGCAATTCTAGCTTCAGAAATATTCCCTGGAGATACTCGTGGCCGTATGTACCAAAAACATACACAAAACTGGTTGTTGGGTGGCACCCATAGTTCAGTGGGTAGAGCGCCAGCCACATACAACGAGGCTGGAGGGTTCAAACTCCGCCCGGGGCCAGCTAAACTACAGTGACAACTGCAACAAAAAAGACAGCCGGGGGTTTGGTAGGCGCCTGTAGTCCCAGTTACTTGGGAGGCTGAGACAAGAGAATTGCTTGAGCCCAAGAGTTTGAGGTTGCTGTGAGCTGTGACACCACAGCACTCTACTAAAGGCGACACAGTGAGACTCTGTCTCAAAAAAAAAATAGTCATAAAAGCACCATATGAAATAGCAAAAAATTGCAAATAATCCATAATGTCCATCTGGAGTCAAGTAAACAAACTGCGGTATATTCATAGAATAGTATACCGGCCTCCAACACTTAAGATCTGTGTGAACTTGGAAAAGTTACTCAATCTCTCTGTGCCTGTTTTCTTATCAGTAAAATGAGGATAGTACTCAGTATCTCCTTCACAGTGTTAATGCAAGGCTTATTATCATTATTCAAGACTCTCAGAATAGTGCCTAGAACATAACAAGCTCACTCTCTCTGTCAGCACTGATGCTGATGAGCTTCTTTGGCTCCTGTCCTGGAGAGAACCCCCTCACCCTGGAGCACACCCATTCTCTCCACGTCCATTGAAGCAGTGTCTTCTTTGCATCTCTCCCACCTCGCTACTCTCCCTTGGCTGTGCCCCACCTACTGCTCTGCTCCTGTGACCCTGCACACCGCCTCCTCCCTCAGTAGCCTGGCACACATCTGCTGCCCTCTTCCTGATGTGCCCTTCCTATCTTCTCTGCCTGCTGAACACCTACATCCTTTGCCCAGACCCAGCCCTGACAGCCCCCTCCTCTGCCCTACCTTTCCCTCTGGGCATCCATGGTCCACTGGGCTTCAGTTTGTATTTCAACTCTCTGTCTAATTGCCTGTCTCCTCCCACTAGACTATGAGATCCCTGGAGAAGCCCCTCTGCTCATTCAACAAATTATAATCAAGCCCTACAGATACCCAAACCCCTTAGCCAAGCCATCAGCAGCCTGGGCAAGAACAGATTCTGAAGTCATACAGGACTCAATTCAAATCCTGACTTATTACTTACTTGCTGTGTGACCTTGAGTGAGTCACTTGACTTCTCTGAATCCCAGTTTTCTTACTCAGTAAAATGAAGGTATTAACACTGGCTTTTAATGCTATTGTGAGGATTAAATGAGATAACATCTATGAAGCTCCTGGTCTGTAGTAAGCACTCTAATAAAAAGAGCTATTCTTAGGCTATCTCTCGCCCCTCCCTCACATCCTGCCACTTTGCCGCTGCAGCCTGGGAGTCCGGGTGGAGCCAGAGGTGCCATGTGCCTCACAGGTGTGATGAGTACACTGAGGGGAATGCAAGGGGCACTGGCAGAGCTCCCCCCACTCTGCCATGCCCGTCCACAGAGCAGCCCCACACCTCCCTGGTCACTGTGGTGCTCAGGACAGACAAGAGAATGGCATCTCAGCCCTTCTCTCCACCACCCTAACAGAGGCTATTTCAAACCAGAAGAATTCAACACAACCAGCCTCTCATCCCAAACTCCTCGAAGTTCTGGGTGCCAGCACTCTGTCTCCATTTCACAGAGGAAGCAACTAAGATTTGGAAAAGAGACATTTCTTATGTGAAGTCATCCCATAGGAGGAAGGCAGAGCCAGACCTTGAACTCCTCTGTGTGCCCCTGTCAAAAGCCAGGCTGCCTCCAGGGGAAGGTGCTGGGGCACTAACCTGGGCTCAGAACAGCTGGGCACCGTGCCCATGGTTGCCCACACCCTACTCAACCCTGTCCCCGCCACCTGCCCATCCTTGACACAGCCCAGCCTTAATTCCTCTCAACTGGTAGCAGTTGCCATGGCAACGGTTGTTTGGGAAGCTGTGGAATGATGGGCCGTGCCACCGAGTTGAGGATGGAACCTGGAGGAAAGAGCAGTCCTGGGCACTTCCAGTCAAGCCAGGCAGGAACCTGGCTCCACCACCACACTCAAACAAGCCCCTCAAAACACTGTATACCCACAAATCCCATTTCTGGGCATCTGGTCCAAATACATCATACAAAGTGGGGAGAAGCCAGAGGCACAGGGATGTTCACCCTAGCCTCTGGTACAGCGGGACAAAATTGTATATGTCAATGACAGGTAACATTTTTGAGTATTTTTCTGATACCAAGTGCTTTGTTAAGTGCCAAACATGGGTCGTCTCATTTAATCCCTACTACACCCTAGGAGGAAAGTATGTTTGATAGCCACATTTTACAGATGTTGGAATTACACTCAGAAAGATGAAGCCACTTGCCTAGGTAATTTAGATAGTGGCAAAGCCAGGACTGAATGCCAGTCTATCAGCCTCTGGGACTCGGTGTTCCTAATTACACTACGGTGGCTGGAAATGAGAGAAGGAAGCTCCAGTCCATCCTCTCATCCTGACAGCACCCGTGGCTGTGACAAATATGTCTATAGACAGCTATGACGCAGGGTTCAGGAAAAGCACAAATTCAGCAGAACGATGTGTGCCAACCTGGAAAGATCTTCAAATACTATAGAGATTAAAAAACAAAAAGTATAGATCCTAGAACAATAAGGCATAGTATGAGCCTGTTTATATATAAAAATGCTCACTGCATAGATGTTCATATACACAGAGGCCCTTAAAAAGGATATCTCAAGGTCACAAACCATTAATGGTGGCTATCTCCAGGTGAAGGGTAACTGGGCCAGGAGGTACGAAGAGAGACTTCGCACTCTGTGTTAGCAAGCTAAGTGGGAAGATTTTGTTGTTGTTGTTGCAGTTTGGCTGGGGCAGGGTTCAAACCTGCCACTTTAGTATACGGGGCTGGCACCCTCCTCACTGAGCCATAGGTGCTGCCCATGAATATTTTTTTTAAATGTCAAAAAAGCAAATTATTAAGTTTGATACATGTGACAAAGGCATAGGGAAAAAGATAGAAAAAAAGATACAGCAAAATGTCAACAGACACTAGCTTGCAATATTGGCATATGGGGGATTTTTATTGCTTCTTTGTTTTCTGTGATACATTAATACTTTTAAAATTAGATGCTAATAGGTTTGAATGATGTTTACAAAGACATGTAATAGCATTCGAATATTAATTACAGATGCTCCTCGCCTTATAAGTTTACATTCTGCTAAACTCATCATCAGTTGAAATACACAAGTCAAAAATGCATTTAATACACCATAAAGTGTCCGTTGTTGACGCTCACGATCTCATGCCTGACTGAGAGCTGCAGCTCGCTGCCGCTGCCCAGCATCATGAGAATATAACATAGGCCGGCAAAAGGTCAAAATTTAGAATGTGAAGTACAGTTTCTACTGCATGCATACGGCTTTTGCAACATCATAAAGTCAAAAAACTATAAGTCAAGCCACTGGTAGTTGGGGACTGGCTCTACGTAGTAGGCAATAGTGGTTAACACACAGATAGCTCATTGATTCCATCCCAAATCTACTGACTGACTGTTTGCCCTTGACTAGTCACTTCACCTTTTGGAGCCTCGGTGTCCCCCTCAGTAAAATGGAAATGTATCAGTCCTCACAGGGCTGTTACAAAGATTGAAGGTAAAGCATTTAGCACAGTACCCAGCATGTCTTCACAAACTAGATACAATGACTACTGTACTGGTAACGTGGAAGATACACAGACAGGCTTCAAGCTCTCAGGACAGACTGTCTGGGTTCATATGCTGGTTGTCATTTACCAGCTGGGTCTGTCACCTTGTTTCTCAGGGCTTCATGCAAGAATCAAATCAAAAACACTTGGCCAGGCGCAGCTAGCTGCTCACACCTGTAATCCTAGCACTCTGGGAGGCCGAAACGGGTGGCTTGCTTGAGCTCATGGGTTCAAGACCAACCTGAGCAAGAGCGAGACTCTGTCTCTCCTAAAGATAGAAAAACTACTCAGGCATCACGATCAGCGCCTGTAGTCCCAGCTAGTTGGGAGACTGAGGCAAGAGGATTTCTTGAGACCAAGAGTTTGAGGTTGGTGTGAGTTATGACGCCAGGGCACTCTACCCAGGACAACAGGGTGAGACTTTGTCTCAAAAGAGAAAGAAAGAAAAAAAAAAGACACTTAGCACATAATATACACTCAACAAATGCGATAAAAATTCAACTATGTGAGAAACATATACCGAAAACAGTAGAGTCATGTTCTGCCTTTGGTGTGTAAACATGTAAGCTAATGATTAATACAATGATGACAATGATTATTAAAAAAGAGCAATGGGTGGGGAGCAGTGGACATAGGGACATGGCTGGGCATTAAATCCCTAGCTGTGTGAGCCTAGAGAATTCTGTTAACCTCCCTGAGCCTCAGGTTCCCCAACTGGTAATATGGAAGCAACGCCTATCTTAAAAGGCTATTGTTAACACTCAAGGAAAAGCAAATTTAACATAAATTAAGCAATTTTCTTTGTGCCTTATGCTGTGCTAGGCGCATTATTTTATACGATAATTTCATCTAATCCTCGAAACAATTCCATTGAACTGGAATTAATATTCTTTTTTATAGATGCAGAAACAGAGAGGTTAAAAAATATCCCATGGTCATTCAAGCAGTAAAGGCAAGAATTGAACCCAGAACTCACTGACTCTAAAATACAACGACCTCTCATAGGAATTCAGTAAATATAGTACACTTTCTCCTTCCATACTTGGTGGGCCTCAGTTTATCCAGTTTACTTATAATGTGTGAGAGAGAATGTTCATTCCCCCCGTCTAGCTCAGCACTGTTATATCCCACTGCCAAGCCTGGTATTGAGAGACAGACTTGCCCTTCCTATCCCCAACTCTCAGTCTCAACTTACCAGTCTGGGGCAGCCTCCCGAGCGGGATTCCTCTGGCTCATCCTGGTTGGAGCTGTCTGAGCGTCTGTCTGCGCCCTGATCTCGGGCACAAGGCACTAGGTCCCTCTTCAGTCCCTTAGCATACTCGGATCTTCTCTGCCCTGTGAATGGGCCCGAGCAGGCCTCGCTGGCTGCAGGCTCCAGGGAGGGGCTGAGACTGCCCAAGGGCTCCGGAGAGCTGGCACGGGTGTCAGCGGGGACAGTGAGTCCTTGCCCTAGCCTCCCCCTGGATGCTGGCTGAGCCTTGACCTCCAGCTCCATCTGGTCATGTAATGTGGCAGGGCCTTCAGCAGTACCAGCCCCCATAGTGTGCTCAACTTCGTTCTGCTCTGCGAAAGAAGCCTGTCCAGATGCTCCCAAGCACAATGCAGGGCTCTGTGGAAGGGACTGTGCAGCTGCACTGAGGGCCTCTCTTCCTCTGGCCTCTAGGGAACCAACAGGGCCACCAGGGCAGCCCAGCTTGGCCTCATCCCAAAAATTCTCAGTCCCCACATCACATCCCACCCAATGTCCACCTGGATCTCCAGACCCAGACCCAGTGTCCTCAGGAAAGAGGGGTCTGTGGGGGCCTTCCAAGGACTCCAGGTCAGTCCTTTGGGAAGGGCCTCCCCAAGAGAGCTGATCAAGCAACAAGAAGCCACCAGCCCCCTCTTCACCCTCTGAACAGGCTCCAAATTTTTGGCTTTTCTTTCTTGCCCTCTTGGGGGCTGGGCCTGGTGAGGATGGCAGGCTCCTTTCAGGGGGGGCCTTGTTGAGTGTGGGGCTTCTTCCATCACAGCCTGGAGAACTCATTCCAACATCTCTAGCCTCTCTGGGCCTGGGACAGCTCACCTCCTCCACCCCTGATGGCCTCTCTTTGTCCATCACAGCTCTCTTTGGAAGACACCCAGACATGCTACAAAGATTTCTGGGGCAATTCTCAGTTAAGATGTCGTGCAGAGAAACCTGAAGCCTCTTGTAGGCCTGAGCCCTCCTCCGAACAGGCACTGTGCACACCTGCGTGTGGAACTGGGGGCCAGGCACTGCATCCTGGCCCTGGCCCACAACTTCCAGCTCCAAGATACTCAGGCTGGCCCCAGCAACAAGCTCAGTCTGGGAGCTGACAACCTGCTGGGCCTCCTCCCCAAAGGTCCTCTTCCTACCACCTGCCCAACCTTGGGACCCTAAGCTTGCTCCCAGGAGATCTGGTACCAGGCCTGGCATGTCCTCCTGGAAAAGTCCACAGCTGTTTGGGGCACTGAGCACAGAGTCCTCTGCATCCTCCTCCTGGGACATGGCTGTCCACTTACCTGGGTCAAAAGCAGAACTCAGGCACTGTGTGGAGAAGAAGAGAAGGGTCTTTACCACAGAGTGTCACATGCCAGTCCACTCAGGACACCAGGCCAATGGAAACTTGAGAGGCAGCCCCCTTTCCCCGGAGTGACCTGGCCTTGCCCACTTCTGAGGCCTAGACATGATCGCTCCAGGGGTGTGAGTGCCTCAAGGCAAAGGGCAAAAGGGGAACAAGCCTTCCCCCAACCAGCTTTGCCCCAACCAGGGCTGAGCTATGGCAACCTTCAAGGTCTTCCTGCTTCTGAGAGTTTGCACTTTTGCTTAAATGGGATCTACTAATAACATACCATTTACTCACGACTGACCTATATGCATTATTTCATCTCATGTTGGCAGCCACAGGTGAGGAAACTGAGATTCTAAGATGTTAAGTGAACTCCCCAAGAACACAAACATAAAAAGTAGAAGCCCAGCTCTAAACCACTCCCCCATCGCCCCTCCCCCACCCTCTCTTTCTTTTAGTTCCTTCTGATAGACATTCCACCTAGGTGCCAAGGCCTGGTTGGGACAGTCCCCAACCACCCAGAGAATTGGACCCAATCTAGCCTCTCTCACCGGGGGTCCCCCGGTTTCCCCTCCTGGGGTTCCACCTTTTGGTTGGGAAAGGTCTGGCAAGGATCACGTGAGGCAAGGGGCAGTCCTTGGTGGCGGTGGGGGCGGAGTCCCAATGACGCGCACCACGCCGCACCCAGGAGTGCTTGCGCTCCCGCCCAGCAGATGGCGCTCTCTCCCTCGGGAGGGCTTCCTGGAGGAGGTGCCAATCCCTCAAACTGCCGAGCAGGGGTGAGTGGGCGCATCTGGCGAGGAGTCTTGGAAGGCCAAGGGGCTTCACTGCTTGCCCGCGAGTTCAAACGTGATCCTACCGCAAGAAGTTACTTGAAGCCCGAGTCCATGGGGGATTTCAGAATTAGAAGTAGATTTTTTTGCCCAATTACTTATTTTAATATTATCTCGAATACAATTTATGTAGATGGCCATGTACATTCAAGCCCAATAGAAAGGTTAGATATAAACAGTTTAAAACTTGACTTGGTGCCTGTTGCACACTGGTTACGGCGCTGGCCACATGCACCAAGGCTGGTGGGTTCGAACCTGGTCCAGGCCTGCTAAACAACAATGACAACTGCAACAGCAACAACAAAATAGCAGGGCATTGTGGCAGGCACCTGTAGTCCCAACTACTTGGGAGCTGAGGCAAGAGAATTGCTTAAGCCCAAGAGTTGGAGGTTGCTGTGAGCTGTGACAGCACAGCTCTCTACTGAGGGCGACATAGTAAGACTCTGTCTCCAAAAAAAAGAAGAGATAAAAAGTTCAAAACTTCTTTTCACTCCCCAACCCCTAACTCCTGTGAACAATTTTTTAAACAA
>CAUYQV010029286.1:0-12111 GCA_963574575.1 Galagoides demidoff | reverse complement strand
GAGGCAGGAGACTCGCTTGAGCCCAGGAGTTGGAGGTTGCTATGAGCTGTGATGCCATGGCACTCTACCCAGGGGGATAGCTAGAGGCTCCGTCTCAAAAATAAATAAATAAATAAATAAATAAATATAAAGATACAGATAGGTTGAAAATAAATGAATGTAAAAAGATATAGTAGGCAAACTAGAAGGAGGCTGGAGTGGCTATGTTATTATCAGATAAAGTAGACTTCAATACAAAGGGTATCACTACAGATAAAACAGGACATTTCATATGATAAAAGGGTCCGTTTATCAGGAAGATATAATAGTCATAAACGTGTATGTGTCTAATAATAGAGTTTCAACACGCACCGAGCAAAAGTACACAAAATTAAAAGGGAAACTAGACAAATACACAATTAGAGTTGGAGAGTTTAATATTCTCAGCAATTAAAAGAATAACTGCCCCTCACCCAAATCAGGACAGATATAGGAGATCTGAGTAATACTATTAACCACATTTGCCTGATTGATATTTATAGGGCACTCCACTTACCTATAAAACGTATATTATTTTTAAGCACACGAGACGCATTCACCAAGATAGGCCATATGTTCGTCCATAAAACAAATCTCAATAAGTTTTAAAGAACTGAAGTCAAACAGAGTTTGTTCTCTGACCACTAATTGAATTAGAGTAGAAATCAATAACAGCAATATATTTAGTAAAACCCTAAGCATTTATCAAAAGATAGCTGTGTTAAGGACTTTCCCTGCTTAATAATTGCTAATTTCTCCCCCCAACTGCTAAACTAAGAAAAAATTTCTTCATTTACTACTCTAGGCCTGTGCAGCAGGGTCCCAGCTGGGCTTCTCAGATTTATCTCCAAGGTTCTTCTACATCAGAAGTTCTCAAACTTCAGGGTGGGGAAGAAACTCTTTGCTTACTAAAATTCAGATTGCAGAGATGCAATGGTAAATATGTGATCAAGCAGATTCGAAGTGGGCCCCAAAATCTATGTTTTAAACAGGCCCTCCAGGTTTGAGACCTTATTTGAGGAAAGCATTTCATATGACCTGATGCTCCAGTCAAAAGGAATAGTTTTGTACTTTTCAAAAGTGTCTTAAGTTATGCTTTTCTGTTTGATGATGGTGGTGTAGTATAGGGTAGCAGGAAGGGGGAAAAATGGGCTTTAAAAAGAACTGGATTTGAATCTTGTCCACACTATTATTTGCTGAACAATCTTGAGCAAGTGACTTAACCTCTCTGAGCCTCTTTTCTTTTCTATAAAATGGAGAAATTAACACCTGCCTCATAGGGGCTATAGTGAAGATTAAATAACATAGTATACACATATTATCTTATATACCTCAGGAACTATATTGGCCCCAGTAAGTTTTCTGAAAGTCTTCTAGAACTTGCTGAGCTGACATCCTGCCCCACCTCCCAATACCCTCATTTCCCTCTACAGCTATTTGAATTCTTGTTTTACGTCCCCCCACCACTAGATTACAAGCTCTTTGAGTTCAGGAACCATAGAGTAGGAAATAAATATTCATTCAACCAAATTATGGATTAGTGGCACATGCTGGGGAAAATACCACATATTTTTGGGATACAAAAAGAAAAAAATAATTTATATATCACTTGACAATTTATGCCCTTGCCTTGCCTTCCACTTTTCATCATTGTTGATCTTAAGTATGTAAGATCCTGTATATATGTTCCTGCAAATAGTGAAGAATCAGCAAAAAGTACTGCAGCAATGGAAACTGATACTAGCATTTCGCAAGTGAATACCTGAGGATGCTAATAGAAGTTGTTCTCCGGTATGTGAGAAGGTATTTGATTTTTTAAAAAGGTGTATTATGCAAAAAAGTAGTTTCTCTGGTCAAACAAATTTGAGAGAAGTTGTATTAAAAGTCTTGGCTCTGCAGAACTTATCAGAGCCTTTAGCATACTATTGTGTAGGTGAATCTACAAGAGGCAGGTTGTGGTTCTTGATGTTTGCCAGGCTTCCAAGAGCCTCCCACGAGCTATGTTTTGGGAAATGTTCACTTATATAACATGTCTCCTTTCTACTTAAAGCAAGGCGATCTAATTGAGAAAGGAATAAGTGTCCCGGGCAGGGAAGGCCCAGGGTGCAACATGCACATACCATTTGGTAGGTGTGGTTGATGTGGAGTTCTAAGTGGTAGAACAGGTCAGGGAAGATATCCTCCAGCATTTGTTGGCGGCCATCCCCCTTGTGGATAGGTGTGGGGGTCGGATGGACAATCATCTGAATGGATCTCGTTTTAGGAATACAGGTCACATCAGGTGGTTTGATGGTGGCTGGAGAAAGGGAAAGAGAAAAGAGAAAAGTTCTGCAAGCAGCTGGTGTATAGGTTTAAGGCTAGCAAAGGGATGACCAAGGGTGAATAGGGGAATCCAGGGTGAGGGACATCAGCTTCCCAGGTTGGTCATGCCCTTGCCCCTGCCCGCACACATCTCAGCTCCTGCATCCCTCCTTGAGTCTGCCCTGAACACCCTTCCCCTCTAGTCTATTGGCTGTGACAGCTTTGGAGATGTCAGTGACCAATGAGTCAACTACATATCCTAAGTAATAGTTTGGGCCCATATGCACAGAGGAGGTGGCCTAATACTACTGATGGCCAGAATGCTATTAAAGGCCAGGTCTAAGACTTCAGTCACTTTGAAGATGGAATTTACCAAAGAACCAAATGACCTTTACTGGTTTCCAGAGCTCTTCGAGAATTTGATGGACACTATGGATCTTCCCTCCCCCAAAATGAACATATACAAAAATCTTGCATCCAATTTCAGGCCTTCGTGGACCCCACTCACTCTGTACGTCATTTTTAAAAATCCCTCAAGGATCTGTTGACTTCTAATATTTAAAATATCTTAGCCAGAACAACGGTCACTCCAGTGCTGCTTATAAAATTGAAAAATTGAGCTAAATGTTCTCCAAAAAGGAAATTAGGTAAGTTAATTAGAGCATCTCCATAGAATGGATCATTGTGACGTATCAAGTTGTGGAAAAATATTAATGACATGGGCAAATGTTCATGATAATCATGATATGTGTGTGGGGGAACTCAAAGCAAAAAAAACCCAAAAAAACCACCAGATGATGAAATAGTAGATACAACTGCCAATAACTATGGCTATGATTGGATGTTTGAGTTATTTAGGCTGACTTGGGGGCGGGGGTATGTCTCTATATTTTTCAAATTTTTCTTCAATGGATTTGGATTCATTGAATAAGCCAGGGAGGGAAAACAAAATAATTTATTTAATTTTATCTTTAATTTTCTTAACAAACGTAAAGTCAGTTGGTGAACATCAATCACCACATTCTTAGCTTGTAGGAGGAGTTGGGCAACTGAAATCTCTTCATTCATTCATTGGTTCATCAATTACGCAACGAGCGTCTTCTCTGGGCCAGGTGTCACACCGAGGGCTGGGAATGTGCTCCATTCCACAGCCCACGCATGTCACCACAGAGCTTGCATTTAGAGGGAGAGGCAGATACAGGCGCAGGCAAACACAGTGATTGCAGATTGAGATCTGAGCTATGAAGACCAGGATCAGAGGATCGCAGTGGGTGGCCTGCTGAAATCAGGTAGTCAGGGCTGGGGCGGGGGATGCCTGATGAGGGGGTGGCATTGAAGCTAAGCCTTAAGGATTGAAGAGCCAGTCGTGGAGGAGCTGAGAAGGGCCCCCAGACCCTGTGAGCAGTGAGGGCCCGAGGCGGAAAGTGTCAGAGGTGCAGGGGAGAAATATACAAGATGAGGACTGGGATAGACAGGGCCTTTAGGCCGCAGCAAAGAGTTGGCTCTTATTTTAGGAGTCATGAGAAGCTGCTGGAGGGTATTAAGGGGGACATGGGGGAAACAAGTTAGGAGCCAGGAGATGAGGGTGGTACAAACTAGGGAGGTTGGGGTGGAGGTGGAGAAAAGTGAACAAACCCACTGGGGACATGCCCTAGTGGGTGGAGGAGACAGCGTCTCTAAAGGCCATATTCCCAACTTCTGCTTCCCCAAGAGCTCCTTCTGAGCCCTCCACCCCCACCCCCAGAGGAGAAGAATCCCCCCTCTGTGTCCCAAACAACTCCCCTCCCCTGACGCCAGCAGGGGCTCCTACTCACTGTGCTGCTGCGAAGCGAACCTCTCTGTTATCTTGGTGGCAGACCTGCCTCCCGGGCTGACAGCGGTGACCCTGGCATAGTAGTACTCTGTGGGGTTGCCTGTCTCCACCGTCAGGTTGCAGGACTTGCGGGTGATGTTCTGGCAGCCCTCTTTTGCCAGCCACTCGCTCTCTCCGTACCTGCAGGCGAGGGAGGGACAGGCCACCTCTGTGAGGAAGCAGGCCAGCACTAGGCCTGCGGTTCCTTTTATTAATAATGACAAGGCGCTCTCATGTTTACTTAGCATGGTCAGTGACACAGGTCCTTTAAGTGAAGGAGCTCACTGAGCTCCCACAAGGATCCTACCAGGTCTGAGCGTTAGTCTCCCTCTTTTGCAAATGAGGAGGCTCCAGAAGTGAAATGCACCCAGGGTGTGACATGTACATGTGAGGAGCCAGGACTTGAACCCAGCCGGTCTGAGTCCACATTCTGGGCTCACTGTCACTGTGGCTCTTTGAGGCAGGCCGTGCCATCCCCATTTTGTAGATGAGGGAATTAAGACTCCAAAACAGGAAAGTGTCTTAAGACAGGGAATGGAAGCCGGCCCTGTGGACTCTGGAGCCTGCGCCATGCCTGCTGCCTGCTCTCACCAATAATAATAAAATGATTATTGGTAATTTATCATTCATATTTTCTAGGCACACACACTAATGACTTTCACCATCCTGTTTAATCTACCTAACAATAATAGGGTTAGGGTGCCATTCTCGCTTATGGATGGAGAAATCGAGACGTGGAGAACTAAACCTTGGCTGCCCAGGGTTATACAGGTCAGAGCTCAGGCACCCTGATTCCAGGCCTTTAATCATTAGCTTTTCCTCCCTCCGCAAAAGAAACACAAAGGAACAAAGCTTTATCTGGGAGGGGCTGTGTGACACTAGTCTTGGTGGGTAGCCCGGGGACATAGGGAATGCTAAGGGAGACACTTTCTTAGAGGGGCTGGCTTTGGAGCGGAAGCAAAGAAAGGAGGTGGGCAGAGAGGGATGCCTACAGCTTATACTCGACGCTGTAGACTGTGTCTGGTGTGCTGTCCGGCCCGCTGACCCAGGTCAGGATGTTTTCAAAGTTGCTGGACTGGAATTTCACATGCTGAAGAAGGAGACCCGAGGTGTCCTCTGGAATGTGAGCTGTAGGAGGGCAGGAGGAGGGTGAGCAGAGGGGCTCAGAGACCTTGGCCCCAGGAGAAGCTGAGACGTGGAGAACTGAACCTACAAATGAGCCAGTGAGAGGGGACACAGTGGTGCTCTTGGTCATTTCTTTTTCTTGTATTGAATTAAATCACATTCCATAAACATTATCATTTTCTTTTTCTTTTTGAGACAGAGTCTCACTTTGTCAATCTCAGCAGAGTGCCTCAGCGTCACAGCTCACAGCAACCTCTAACTCTTAGGCTTAAGTGATTCTCTTGCCTCCGCCTCCCAAGTGGCTGGGGCTACAGGCGCCCGCCACAACGCCTGCCTATTTGTTAGAGGTGGGGTCTCGGTCTTGCTCAGACTGGTCCTGAACTCCTGAGCTCAAGCAATCCACCCACCTCGGCCTCCCACGTGCTGGGATTACAGGCGTGAGCCACCGCACCCGGCCATCACCATTTTCAATGGCTCAGTGCAGTGGTTTCTCAGTATATTCACAATGTTGAGCAGTCATCTTACTATCTAATTCCAGAACATTTTTACCTATCACCCCTAAAAGAAACTATGTCCCCATTAGCAGGTACACCCTTGTCCCAGCCTCTGGCAATGTACTTTCCATCTCTGGATTTGCTTGTTCTGGCCTTTCCACGTAGAGGCCTGGCTCCTTTCTCTGTGTGGCGTCTTTAGCTTAGCATAAGGTTTTCAACAAGGTTCATCCACATGGCAGCACCAATCGGTACTGACTTCCTTGCATGGCTTCCCCTCATTTTCTTTATCCACTCATCAGTTGACAGACACTTGGGCTGTTTCCACTTTTTGGCTGGTAGGAATCATGTTACTGTGAACATTGTGCATGATTTTTTAAGAGCACATATATTTTCAGTTCTCTTAGGCATAGGAGTGGAATTACTGGGCCATCTGGCTACTATGTCAAACTTTTCAAAGAAGTGTCAACTATTTTCCAAAGAGGCTAAGTGGCTGCACCACCTTAAATTCCCACCAGATGTGTTTGCAGGGGGTGGTGGTGGGGGTTCTGTTTCTTCATATCCTTGTCAACACTTGTTATTATCTGTCACTCACTTTTTGATACAGGGTGTAGTTGGTCAAACCTTACCCTGATTTTAGAGACATTTAACCATCAATAAAGTAAGAAGTAACTTTCCCGAAGGCAATCATCTCAGACAACGGTGGAGATCTTTGCAGATTTGGACCAATGCTTACCCATCCACTTGGCTTCTTAAAAGGCAAAGACACCTCACCCCCACTTTGCAGGAGGGCAGGATGCTGAGTGAGGCCACACACAGGCAGGGTAACCTTAGGGACGCTGTTTCAGCAATTAGAACTTCAGTTTCCTCTTCTCTAAAATAGGAATAATTTGACTTGCCTAAAGGTAAACAGTAACAGCAGCAGTGACGTTTGTGAAATGCACGGCCTCTTATAGGCAAAGCCCTTTACTTTGCTGACAACCCGATGAGATGGCTACTATCATTCTCCCCATTTTAGGGATGAGAAAAACTGAGGCTGAGAGAGGGTTGTTGCCTAATATGATAGCATGTGACAGAGCCAGACTGGTTCTGGGGCAGACATGATGGGGCAATGTTGGGAACCCTTTCCTTTCAGCACATAGTAAGTCCTCATGTATATGTGTGAGTCTGAGGAGGAGACTCAGAAAAGCAAGAGATTCCCCGTGTGGGGAGGGGGCTATTCTGTTTATGAGCCCCTGGAAAAGGGACCAGTTTAGGGGGGTTGGGAGGAGACAGGAGGGGAGAAGCTGGCCCTTTGAGAGTCCACGAGCCTCTCATCCAGTCTGGGCCTTGCCTGGAAAGGCAAAATGCTGCAAAATTCTGAGCTCCACAAAGGGGCTGGGGTGGGGTAGGGTGAGGGTGCTGCCTCTGAAGAGCTCTTGACTTATAATAAAACTCTCACCTCGGCCCTCCAGCTTGGGCTGCAGAGAGAAAGGGACTGCCAGAAAACAGTAGCACACAGAGAGAGCCTGGTCCGCTGGGGTGGGAAAGAAACAGGCTGAGCTGGCGCGGCCTTGAGGCCTCACCTGCACACAAGTCTTTGATATGAACCTGCCTCTCCTCCCCCAGACACCACAGTGGTGGCCACCAGCAGGCCCAGGGGGTGAGGGAGTGGACTGCTCTTTATTCCTCCTCTCCAAGTCTACACGTAGTATTTCTGCAAGAGGGGTCCCTAGGCTTGGGAGGTACCTGTGGGGATGGGAAAAGGACAGTCCTCTCGGCTGCACATTCATGGGCTAAACCGAAGGTCACTTTCTTCTGAACATAGATTGGTCTGGCCCTGCAGCTGCCAAACTCTGCCGCAGGCTCCTGGAGTTCCCAGAATGGGGCCTTGGAGACAGCGTGGGGCTAGTCTACTGCTTCCGCCCAGTGTGACGGCTGTGCCATTGAACCCCAATGGCACAAGCCCCAGGTGGTATGAGTCTGGGTGGGATTGAGGTCAATTCTGGAGGGAGGGGTCTTGGACTCAGGATTGGGCCTAAATTTAAGGAAGGGAGTCCAGGTAACGTCAGACCTGAATATTGGCTTCAGGTGGGATTGTGGGTCAAGGGCAGGAGAGAGAGAGGGTGGGACTGGGAGGTGGCCAAGGTTTGTCTGTGGGTGGGCTGGAGTTTGCAGTGGGAATGTTTGCTGGCTGGGGTCCCCATCCTGGGCGGGGGTGGGGAGGCCATCTGGGTTGTGGGGAGGCTGGTGGCTGAGGCGGGGGCACCCTGGGGAGGCACGGGGCCTGGGTAGGGTGGAGTCGGCACCACTTTTCAAGAGAGAACTAAAGTGGGCTTCCTGAATTGGGGTGAATGGACCTTGGCCTGCCCTTTTCTTTTAGGGGTTCCAAGGGCTAATGAACTCTTGCTTTTTCTCCTGCCTTCCTTGCTCCTTTTCCTCCCAAATCCTTTATCCGTTTCTCAGCCTGTGGCATTTCTGCGCGTCCCAGGTGAAAGTCTACGTTATAAAATCCTGGGAGACACGTGTTGTGCAGAGCTTGGCAGGCTGGTGGATTTATAAAAGGCACCTTGTTTTTTCACGTTTGAGTGGAAAAACAATGTCACGTCAACCATCTGGAAAGTGAAGGAAAAACACACAAACAAAAACAACTCCACGTGCTCAGGAACCAGCCTGAGATTGCTGGGTGTAAGGACCCGGGTCTGCAGAGTGTCGTTACCAAACATCAACACTTTCTTGAGGGCTCATCTTAAGGGGCCAGTAGCGTCTAGGATGTCAACCAGGAAGGCTGGGCTCTAAAGGACACGTTTTGGGGGTGCCTCAAGTCTCCCTGGCCCATCATGGACCCAGAGTATTGGGAATCTCCAGCCTGAGGTTGCAGGGACCAGCTAGAGGGGCCAGGGCAGTCTGGTGGCACCGGTATCATGTCAGCCCTCGTGTGGGGACAGTAGTGAAGAGGTAGGATGCTTGAGCAAGAAGGACCTTGTGAGGACATACTCCCTCCCCTCCTTCAGCCAGGACCCCTCCTGAGAAAGTTCCCTGAACTTCATTCAACATCTCAAGACAGAAGACACAGTCTAGTGTCTCTTGTAACATTCTCCATAGTCGTGAATTCAAAACTCCACTTTAGGCTCGGCGCCTGTGGCTCAAGTGGCTAAGGAGCCAGCCACATACACCTAAGGTGGAAGGTTCGAATCCAGCCCGGGCCCGCCAAACAACAATGATGGCTGCAACCAAAAACTAGCTGGGCATTGTGGCGGGTGCCTGTGGTCCCAGCTACTTGGGAGGCGGAGGCAGGAGACTCGCTTGAGCCCAGGAGTTGGAGGTTGCTGTGAGCTGTGATGCCACGGCACTCTACCCAGGGGAATAGCTTGAGACTCTGTCTCAAAAAAAAAAAAAAAAAAAAAACCCAAAACTCTACTTTATTGGGTTCAAAAATTATGCCCTTTGTCCTGTTTTCAAGAGGCCTTTGATATCATAAGACCTATTAGCCTAGTAGACCTGGCCACTCCAGTAAAAAAGGCTCTTTCAGATCTAGCAAGAGGGCCCAAAAGAGTCCCCCCGGGACCCCCGAGGGACAAGGAGCTGTGCTCAGGCTTCGTTCACCCTACTGGGCCAGGCCCGGGCAGAGGCAGAGGAGGGGATGCTGCAACTTCTGCCACAGTGATTTGAGGGGGTCAAAGATTGTCTGCCTCCTCCAAGCCAATTCTCCATCCACTGGGGTACAGAGATCCAGCACCCCAGTCCAGACAGTGGGCTACACCTCTCCAGACCCAAGGGAAGAACTCCGGGTCCAGGCACCCTCCATTCTCCCCAGGAGCCTGAGTCGGGCATCTGCTTCTCCAGGAGAACTCGGCACCTTCAGCCCTCTCAGGGCAGAAACTGAAACTGACTGGGCTGGGCTGGGGAGGGTGTCGGGGAGACAGCCCTGATCCCTGATCCTCCTGGGGTTGGGGGCAGTTTGATCATGGGGCAAATGGGCACTCACCAGCCAGGGATCCCACAGCCAGGATGGTCAGGAGCGTCTTCATCAGGGCTGGGCACAGGGCCCTCTCGTGGCCTCCACTCAGGCTCTGCCCAGAGGACTGGGAGCCTTGCCGCCTTGGCAGCTGGCTCCACCCGGGCAGGCTCGGGGCGGGGAGAGAAGGGCGGGCGGAACCTGTGCTGGTGCGGAGCAGGGGTCCAAAGGTGCCCGGCCTGTGTGCTCTGGAATTCCAGGCTCTGGGCGGGATCCAAGGGAGTTCCCTTCTGAGGTGCATAAAACAGCACAGTGACAGGCTGGCTTGTTTATCTGGTCTGGTGGCTGATTCACCTCAAGACTCTTCAGTGGTTTATCAGGGAACTGAGAAGCAGAAACAGCAAGAATAACCCAAGCTGCACAGTGGTATAAAAGAGCAATTTGGCAGCGCGAAGCAAAAGCCTGCACCACCTGCCTATCTTTTACCCCAGTAATTCTATTCCCAGAGGGTTTACCCTGAGGAAACTAACCAGGCAAGGGAGCAAGAAGTATATTCCAGAATGTTCCTTGCAGCAAAGGAAAACCTATGACCCCTTGGCTTTGGCCAGAGGAGATACAGGGCGTCCGATGACCCTCCTTGCACTCTGTATCAAGGCAGGTCCCCAGGCTTGACACTGGGCTTGGGGACAGCTTTTCTCTTAGAAAGGTCACTGGGCTAGGGAAGCCCTGACACGTCAGCTTCAGTCTTTGGGTCTGAGACATGCAAAAGGTTAGAAGAAATGGGTCTCACTGTAGTAATTTCAATTCTTTTTGCTGGGTCAGTGATAGGGGCAAAATTCACGCATGGGCCTTGGGTTTGGGACGGTGAAGACTGGAACTGCACCCCAAGCTGTCACCTCCATGTTAATGAAGGGGTGGGTGTTTAGGGAATGGTTTTCTCCTCCTGCCTGGGCCCAGAGATGTTGAAGGGGTGCCTGGACCCTGGTTAGGATGGACAGGATCAAAGGGACCTACCCCTGGGGACAGTTAGAGAAGGGGAACTGGCCCATGAGGGATCTGGGGAGGGGGTTGCATGCAGTGGGCTTTGATATCCAGGGATCCGTGTTTCAGTTCTTGTTTTCTGTTTTAATTGTTTGCAGTGAGCCCTGAGCCTCTGCTGAAGTTTGTTTGACAAAACAGCCAAATCTAAGTTGTGCATTGGGGGAATGAAGGTTAGGCCTGTGCCAGTCATCTCCTATAATTGAAGGAAACAGCATCTCGTAGATCCCCTTGCCAACTGCTTCCTGATGGAGTTAGACACTGGAGGAAGGCTGGGGAGTTGGAGGAGAGAGATCAGGGCATGGTTCCCCCTCTTTCTCTGTGTTGGATGGCTTCCCCACAGCGGTTGTGTCTTCTCTGGGGCTCCTGCTCCCACTGGACAGCCCCTCTTGCAGGACATGCTCCCCATCTTTCTAGCTCCCATCAGGTGGCCAGCGCCTTGTTCTGGCAACTCCCTCTCCTCCCACCTTTCCCTCCAGCTCAAAGGATGGAGCAGCTCCTGGCTGTAGTGACTCCATGGACTGCTCCTCCATCATCTGGGGAAACTTTGCACGAAATTCTCTTGGTCTGTAAGACTTGAGAGGTTACTGTGCTGCTGAATGGACCATGATGGCTGCAGGATCTTTGATGACCTCAGGGACAAGATGGTGTGGGGAGACCACAGCCAGAGACACCAGTTACAAAATACCAGAAAGGGACACCCTAGGCAGCTGTGCTGCCTTTGGACCAGGGTGACTGACTGGCT
The DNA here is from genome assembly GCA_963574575.1 of Galagoides demidoff. Lineage (NCBI taxonomy): Eukaryota > Metazoa > Chordata > Mammalia > Primates > Galagidae > Galagoides > Galagoides demidoff. The sequence goes on along the minus strand of CAUYQV010029286.1, from coordinate 604 downwards.
GGACGGATGAGCCATGGTCCCTTCAGATGCGTGGAAAATGAAAGCCTGCCCGGGGGACTGACAAAAGCAGGGGAGAAATGAACTTGATATGGTTATGAGGAATTAATGGAAGGGGAGATGTCTGAATTGCTAAAGAACTTGGGAACACCCAGACTTTATTACTAATGGTTTAAAGAAAAAAATGAGAACAGCTTCCATGTCCGAAAATAGGTATTTGGTTAAATGAATAATGGTTTGTCCACCCAGAACAAGACAAATGCAGCCTTTGAAATGATGCTGAAGAAAAGATCCACCATATATTGCCAAATGAAAAGAAGCTTCACGGCTCGGCACCTGTGGCTCAATCAGCTAAGACACCAACCACGTACACCTAAGGTGGTGGGTTCGAATCCCCAGCCCGGGCCTGCCAAACAGCAATGATGGCTGCAACCAAAAAATGGCCGGGCGTTGTGGCGGGCGCCTATGGTCCCAGCTACTTGGGAGGCAGAGGCAGGAGACTCGCTTGAGCCCAGGAGTTGGAGATTGCTATGAGCTGTGATGCCATGGCACTCTACCCAGGGGGATAGCTTGAGGCTCCGTCTCAAAAAAAAAAAAAAGAAAAGAA
>CAUYQV010029285.1:0-23478 GCA_963574575.1 Galagoides demidoff | reverse complement strand
AAGTGCCACTCTGACCTCTCTTTGATGTACATCTGCAATGAAGTTTTGTTCTATGGATGGAAATTTCTTCTGCAGTAGGTCCTTGGTTTGGGGGATTGGAAGAATGAACCCATGGAATACAGATCAGTGGTATGCTAGGATTTATTAGACATAGAGGAATACAGAAGGAATAAGAAAGCACCAGAAATTCTGGCAGAGGGAAAGACCCAAGTGGATGATCTCCTCATGGATCCTTTGTCTAGGGGTATAAGGTCTTGAGAAGGATGGGAGATACCTTTTTAATGTTAAAGAGCATATTAACAAATGAATGAATGCAGCACCTCCAGCTCAGGGCAAAATCTCAGGGTGTTTCTCTCATGAAATTGTCCAGGCCCAGGAAACTGAGTTTTCCTGTTCAGCCTTCAGTGGGGGAACTCTGTATTGATTCTCCCTGTCCAAGTAGAAAGTCTAACTGCTTTTTGAGAGGGAAACAGGTGTCAGTTGAGTCTAACTGCTTCCTGCTGGATTAGGCCAATGGTAGAAAGGAGTAGTTAGGGATTCTTCAGAAGAGGATGATCCTGGGGTCTGCAATAGAATCAGGTTTTGGACTTGATCCATTTTCACTGTTTGTGGCCTGAAGATATCATCTCTGGAGGACACAAATCTGATTAACATATTTAAAGCCAATGGTAGAAGAGGGAGAGGAGAGGGCTAATTACACTTTCATTGCTGTTAGGTTGAAAATAACAAAAGCAGTGATTTAAAAAAAGCTACTTTAATGCTTTCCTTGCTGTTTTCTAAATAATAACTTCAAATTTTCTTTAGGCCTACATGTGTAGGTGGACTGTGGTTGATTCTCTTCATGGTCTGCTTCTGTAGGAGGTGGTGGGTTTCAGGATTTTACTTGTGAATGATGGATCCAGCAATGTATTCCCATAACTTTAACAGCTGCAGGAGAAGACAGAATTACAGGGAAAGGACTATCTCAACTTGGGGTCAGAGAAGGTGAACTGAAGAGAAGAGCTTCAGTCATAACTAGATCTCCAGGAGAGGGAAGCTCTTGTTGCATTGAACATGAAAATGTATTCTCTATTTGCATAGGTCTGTGCTATAATTTGCTCACAATCATGTCCTATTTCCTCATTGGAGAAAAGTGACAAGATTCAGAATGGCGTTGGTTTGTAATTATAGCACTGTTCCTTTTAATAACAAGGCTTGATACCTAAGGAGGTTGTCTGATAGTCAAAGATTGCCTTTTGAATTTCAAAGTCTAAAGTCATGAGAAGTATAAGTAATTAGGTCTTTTCCCAAAGTTAGCTTACTTGCCTCCAGGGTTAAGAGGGCTACAACTGCTACCAATCATAGACTGTGGCCATCCTTTGGCCACAATGTCAGTTTCTTTACTAAGATAAGTTGTAGAATTGGACCCAAGGTGTTTGGTCAAAACTTCTAGGGCAATTCCAGTTTGCTCTGTAACATACAGATTAAATTATTGTCTGGTAAGAAGACTTAAAGCAGAAGCTGGTAGAAAGAGTTTTTAACTGTTGGAATACTTTATTTGCTTCTGGTTCTCATTCTAGAGTGACTAGGCATTTTTCTTAAGTATTTTTAATTAACAAATAGAGTGGTCCGGCTATTTTACTGTATCCAACTTAGGAATTACAGTCTGTAAAAGCCTATAATTCCTAAGAAGCCTCAAAGCTGTCTGAGAGTTAAGGTTTAGAGTGAGCCAGTATTGGTCCTATTCTTTCTTTACCTAAGGCCATGCTCCCCTGAGGTGCAAACATGTTCTCAACCAGAAAACCTTTCCAGAATAATTTCTCAAATGACCCCAGGAAGGCCTCTGTGCCAGGCTGTTCACCTTCACTTTAATAGCAAATCACTTCCCTCGATATTTTCATGGCTGACAGTGAGAATGAAGCCTGTTGACTGTAGAGTCGGTTGTCCTGATTGGTAAAATGGACATTGTACTAGCATCTGCCCATCTGTTTTTCTTAGAAGGCACACATCAAAGAGCATCCTGAAGTGGGTTCTGAATCAGAGACCACTGTCCCCAGTCCCTGAGGTCTGATAACCCCAGGAACTGTGGCATTTATGCACAGCCTGGTTTTACCACCTCCAGCATTAGCAGGCAGCTCTAGAGGTCTTGGTCACAGTCTCAGCCATCCCACTTTCCTTGTTCTCCCAGAGAGGATAGTGGCATGGTGTGTGGGGCCCTGTGGTGTGGCCTTTCCTGGGCTGTGCACCTGTAGCCACTTGTGTGTTCCTTTCTAGCCCCACAATGAGATGGAGCCCTCGGAAGGGACTGGGTGCAGGCTCCAGAGCGACTTAGCATGGCCTGTGCCCAGGTCTAGCCCCAGGAAGTTATGACTGCTCTGTACCTCCCCAGCTTCTCAAAGGGAAGGAAAGGGCCATGTGGTGTTGGTAGCAGGTATTTGGGGGTAGTGCAGACTTTGAGGGTCTGAAAAATGTCTAGCCATTGGGATTCCATGCTTCCCTGAGAGGCAAGTCTCCTCCACAGTCTCTCACAGGGCACCAGTAGCCTGGGCACCCTTCCTCCCTCTCCTATCCATCACCTGGGTCTTCCCAGCCCCAGCACTAGGTACTTTCAACTGAGACAGCAGTGCTTGAGGCCATTAGGGGTGTCCTGTGCCTTGCAGATGTTAACCCTGTGTGCCCTTATACTGCTGTGGACCCTTCTACATGGAGAATAGAGACCATGTTCTCAAATAGGAATGGAACAAAGTAAAGCCTTTGAAAGATGTTATTCTTCCCAACTGCTGCACACGCACTGTTCTTGGGACACTATACTGGGCATCCAGTGCCCAGTAATATGAGGACACAGCTTGTCCCTGTGACTTGTGAGACATGGCAAGCCAAGGTTCTCTGTGCTGAAGTGCCATGTGAATGAAGGACAAGCCTATATTTATTATTTAAATTGCTTAAATTATTTTTAAAAGAACAAAAATTAGATCAGAATTAAATGAAATTGAGAATAAAAGAATCATTGGAAGATTAATGAATCAAAATACTTTTTCTTTAAAAAGACTAATAAAGTCAACAAACCCTTGTTCAAATTAGCAACAGCAAAGTAAGTTCCCTAATAACCTCAATCAGATTCAACAAAGGGGAAAGAACAAGAGCTACCACAGAGATACAAATGATCATCACTTAGTACTACAAAGAAACTCTGTGCCTAGAAATTTGAAATGTGGACCAAGTGGACCAATCTGTGGAATCACACCACCTCCCTAAACTCAACAGGAAGAATCAGAACTCTTAATACTAAAAAAGCTTCCAAAATCAAAAAGTTCTGGACCAGATAGTTTTACATCAGAATTCTACCAAACCTTCAAGGAAAAGCTTGTACCCACTTTGCAGAACCTATTCCAAAACATTGAGAAGAAAAAGACCTTCCCAACTCTTTCTATAATGCCAATATCACTCTGATAGGCCAATATCATTAATGAGTATCAATGGAAAAATACTCAGTAAAATCCTAACAAAAAGAATGCAGCTACACATTAAAAAAAAATGTACATCACAATCACATAGGCTTTATCCTAGGGATGCAAGGTTGATTCAACATACACAAATGCATCAATATAATTCACCAAAAAATTAGAAAGACCACAAAATTAGAAAGACAAAAAAACAAAGACCATATGATCCTCTCAACAGATCCAGAAAAAGCATTCAACAAAATTCAGCATCCTTTTCTGACAAGAACACATAAGAAAATAGCCCTACATAGGACATTTCTTATTAAACTAATAGAAGCCATCTACAACAAACCCACAGCCAACATCATATTGAATGGAGTAAAACTGAATGGATTTCCACTTACAGCTACAATCAGACAATAATGTCCACTATTGCCACTACTATGCAATTCAACATAGTCCTAGAAATTCTAGCCAATGCTATCAGGCAAAAGAAAGATAGCAATGATATTCAAATGCGGACAGAATGAGGTCAAACTTTGCCCTTTGTTGATGATATCACCTTTTACTTAGAAAGCCACAGGATTCAAGATACACTGACATCTTGGGTTGAAAAATTAATGTGCACAAATCAGTAGCCCTCATTTATGCCAATAAAGGTCAAACTGAGAATCAAATCAAAGCCATAAACCGGTGTTAACTCACACTAAAATTGTGCTGAGATCTTTATATGTATTATTTTATTTCACCTGTTTAGTGATCCTATAATGTGTGTATTATTAATCCCATATATGATGAGAAAAAAAGACTTAGAGTTCCTAGATCATACCATAGTTAGTTGGGAGACAACAAACAACTTAAAGCTCATTATGTCTATCTCCAAAATTAATATTGTAAAATAACATTGTAAGATGTTTCTAGTAATGGACTGGTTTATTGCATTGGAGAATGTTCTTAGGACAATAGATACCTTAATTTTGCCAGATTACAGAGGACAGAGTAAAACAGTAGACGTCGATTTAGGAGGATAGGCTGAAGTTTCCATTGGAGAGTTTTGAATGTAATGGAGGAGAGGATTGAATTTAAAGGAGAAAGATATCAGGAACTAAGGAAGATATTTAGGAGTCTTTGACTTAGAAAAAATGGCACAGATGAATTAAATTAGACAGGAAAAGCAGGGAGATGACTAACAGGCTATTTTAGCATTTTGCTATGGACCAGAACTAGGGCATTCATTAGTCAGGGGAGTGCTACATTGTGAGTCTGCGTCTAGGAATGTTAAAGTGCTCATATGACATTTATTAAGCAGTATGTTCAGGAGAAACTTGTTAATGTGCCATTTTAAGACAATATTCCCATATTAGCAGGAGGGCACAAGAGGTAAACCCCCATCAAAATTCTGGGTTTACATGATTCCTTCCCAAGCCAGGACTTTGTCACATTATCCCCACTTGTGATTTATCTCTTACGTCCTCTTGCCTATTTGAAATCCATCTCAGACTTTGGCATCTCTAGTTTTCTTGACTATTGACCTCTGGATTGAAAATAGAGGTTTTATTCTTATTATTTAAGTATGATGAGGTCAACTGATCAGGAGAGAATTGCCAGTGAAAAGATAGATTATTTAGTTCCTAAAAGGAGGGGGCACACCACAGTACATGGAACCACATCATCTCTCATGGGGCCAAACACCCCACACAGGGCCATACTATACAGGGTCACACCACAGCACACAGAGCTATACCACATACAGCCACACCGCATCACATTGGGCTACACCACATATGGTCACACCACACTACATGGGGCCATGCCACACACACAGGGTCATTCAGGGAAGCACCAGTTCAGTCAGGAGGCAGAGAGAACAAGGGGGAAATGTTCATAAGGGCCTTTTATTATTCAATGAAAGAAGATTATCAGATGGTTTCCATAGGAATCAATGGTGAGGCAGGGCAAACAGGCTTAGGAATGACAAGTTTGAGTGATTTCAGTGGGTACTGGGAATTAGGAGCTGTCCTTAGTTTTCTAGTACCTATTCTGTGGTTCAAAATATAAGAGTCTAGGGCTCTGGACTGGTTGGTCTGTATACGAAAGGCAAACTTGTAGGCCAGTCCTTTACTATTTCTAGGAATTGGCCAGTTTGGGTGCACAGTCCTTCCAAGACATCAACACATCAGATATTAAAACTGGAAAATGTGATTATTGTTATACTCTGACCCATTGATTTTTTTCCTAGCTTATGGATGATCTTTTTTTTTTTTAAGAGACAGAGTCTCACTTTGTCACCCTCGGTAGAGTGCTATGGCATCACAGCTCACAGCAACCTCCAGCTCTTGGGCTTAGGCGATTCTCTTGCCTCAGCCTCCCAAGTAGCTGGCACTACCAGTAGCCTGCCACAACACCCAGCTATTTTTTGGTTGCAATTTGGCCGGGGCCGGGTTTGAACCCACCACCTTCAGTATATGGGGCCGGTGCCTCCTGCTTATGGATGATCTTTTTCTTCTAGACTCAGCAAAATCAGGTCTATTCACAGATATCATTTGAGTTTTCTGCCTCAGCCAAAGGCATTCACTCATGGGTGTGTGGAGGTGGGGTGAAGCAGTTCCAATAAACAAAGTCCCAGGTGAGCATAATGGCTGTATTCCTGGGTCTACAGTGGTCAAGATAGTGTGAAGGAGAATTGTGTTCAAAATGGTGATCTGTATGAATTGTGGCACTGGTTAGTGGTTAACACCAGTGTATGTTCTGTACATTCCTTTATGCATTAGAGCAATGCTGCATTAAAAATCAGGAGAATTGGCTATATTGTCTAATTTGACACTGTGTGACCCTGAGTAAGTCATTTGCTTCACTGGTTTGCAGTTTTCTGTTTTGTAAAGAGGGAACTGGGGTAAGTAAGCTCTATAGTCCTTCTATCACTAGCTTTCTCTGATGTTAACCCATGAAACATATATGGTACATACTCATATGGATTTTTAAAAATTTTTTAACTTGATATGCCAAGTAGACAGATTCTTCTAACTTTTAGCTTAAATTTTTCTACCATATCCTTCATTCTTCCCTTCAAAAGAAGTGCAATGTTAGGGAATTTATTACACATAACATAGCATGTGTTTATGGTTCAGTATGAGAGAACCCACAAGATCTTTTTTTTCTCCAAATGTTTAGTAAAACACAGCAGCTTAATCAGTGACTCTGAATTCTGAGCTCAGCTTTCCATTTACAAAGAGTGAGTCCGAAAGCTATAAACACTCTGACTTCTGCTTGGGAAGAGTTGAATGTTCCAGCAAATGTACATTACAATGGAAAATCCAGGATTAGTTTTCAATGTCTGTGTAATATGTTGTTTTCACAATTACCCTTCAAGTTAGCACAATGTCCTTAGGTTTGGGGGTGATGCTTTGCCTATAGCTTGGCAGAACTGCATTATATCTTCAGATAAGAACTTGTTTTACTTCCCCCTACGTTTTTGATTAACCTCCTTTGGTGTAAATGAGGTGGATAAAACAGTCTGTTAACTTGGAAAAATGTAACATATTAGCTTTAAAAGAAAAAAAACAACACTTGATACATACATTTTCATCTTAGGTAAGGAGAAGCAGGGATGCCTATTTATGCCAGCTGAGTACCAATGTTTAAATTCATATTATAATATTAAGAAGCAAAACAGGGGAAGGAGAGAGGTGAGGTTTGTGGGTGGTAATGATGGTGAGAAGTAGGTAAAGGGAAGAAGAAGATATCAGAGAATTCTAGGGACACTCATGTAGTAATGTTTTATGAATATGAATTATAAGAAAGTGCAATAATATATTCCTTTATTTGTAAATTAAGGGAGTGTCTTTAATGTCAAGCATTCAGAAATGCAAATGAATAGATTTTTACAGTGGGTGTTTCTTCATGAACAGACTTGTCCTGTGTTTCTCAATACCTTCAAGGCAAGAATAATGTGCCAAGGGGTAGGTAAAACTAGAGAATGAACACACCCTTCAATCATCTTCATGAAACTTCAGTTTTTACTTTAGAATTATTTTTATGAAAATTAAAAAGTTCTTTTATTTACAATGAAATTTGAATAAAATTTCCACTGATGACAGGCTGTTTTGGAGTATACTGCCTCACTCCTTGAGGATAAGTAGTTATTCTTCTTTGTAGGGAGATAATCTAAAAGTCACTGCTCTTCACCATCCCTTTTGCTTTAGAATTTAGGAGATTGTATCATAGAGATGTTGAGTTGCCATGGCAACCAAGATCTGCAAACTCTAATGCTCTACTTTCATGGTCTCAGGTGACAGGAACAGCTTCAGACTTTAAAATGTCTCATTTTCATATCAAACATAAAAAGCAAAAGATCTATTTACCAGTAATACTCCTAAAACTAATACTGACAGGATGATTATCACTATTTTTATAATTTAAAGAGCATAGATTTTCAGAGTACTATAGCAGAGCTTATAACTCAATAGTTCTTGGGCCAAATTTAGCCCTCATACTGTGCTTTGAAAGTAAGTTTGAATGGCTTTGGAGAGAGGAAAATTTCCACAATTCACTCCCCTACACCTGTTGTCTTCTACCACCACCCACTTCAATCACACTCATTTCTCAGGACCTCTGACTGTATTCTAGAGGCCCTCTTGGGATTTTTCAAGAAGATCATAATTAACTAACAATAATTTTAAGAATGGCTATCATCCTCCAGAAAGAAATCTGATATTCAATGGGCTTAAGTGATTTGCTAATAACCTCTCCCCTACCTCACAATTTTTTCTATATCACAGGTCACTTTCATTTGGAAGTTTATAAAACTTTTAGCACAAGTTCAAAAATGGGCCCATGGGATGACTGGAACATTCCATCATCTCCCATATGTTCACTCCCCATAACTCTGACAGCTTTCCCAGCAGTCTGTCCAGGAAATAACCCTTTCCCCCAAAGCCCATAACCTGGAAGGAACACAAAAGAAAACCCCAGCGGAATGTCAACTCCATGTGAACAGAGTCTTTCTTTTGCACATCATTCTTTCTTCAGCAGGTAGAACAATACCAGACATAAAATGCTCAGTGTTCATTAACATAAATAAACAAGGACACATATCTGATGTGTGGGGTCTGAGTTAATAATGCATAGATGGTTTTCCTTCCCCCTTCTTTTTTTCTCGGTGTGAAAACTTGGCCTTGTTGCCTTTCTAGCTCATTTCCCCTCTGGCCAGTGTGACTTTTAGAGAGTGACTGGGTAACTGGCACTTGTCTTTGGGGCTTAGCACTGACTGGTACACGCTGGCCAAGCAGGGTTAAGCTGAGGAGATGGAATGTCCTCACTGAGAACTGTGTTCATGCCTAAGCGCACTGTGTCACCTGTGCCTTGAAGTCACACTTTCACTGAAAAATTCTGATATTATGGCCAGGTGTGATGACTCATGCCTATAATCCTAGCATTCTGGAAGGCTGAGTTAGGCAGATTGCCTGAGCTCAGGAGTTCAAGACCCACCTGAGCAAGAGTAAGACCCTGTCTCTAAAAATAACTGGGTTTTATGGCGTGCCTGTAGTCCCAGCTACTCAGGAGGCTGAGGGAAGATCACATGAACCTAAGAATTTGAGGTTGCCGTGAGCTGTGATGCCTGTGATAGTATTAGGTTCACTGAGACTGAAAGAAAGGTCTCGTACACATATTTACAGTTGTCAGTGTGGTGAATTATTTCAACACACATAAAAGAAAGAGTGTATCTGTTTGTGTAGCTGGGTCTTAAGTACTGGAACTTGTGTTTTCAAACAAAGTAAAGGCTTTGTGCTTTCAGGTGCTTCTTCCTCGTGTGTACAAGTGTGGATTTGGGGGTTTGGAAGCTTATACTTCTCTTTTGACTAGTGTTACTGGTCTCTGTCTTATACACTGATTGTAAATTTTTGTTTTGTTTAGTGATGTTTAGAATAGTAATCTTGGTTCAATTTACCTAAATTGTGCTACATCTGATAGTTCCATAAATCCAAATCTACAACTGATATATTTATACCAGTGGTTGTACCATGTGGCTCATTTCCCAAGAGATGAAGATGCAAAGTAATCTTAGATAGTGATGAGCTTTCCTCTTCTTTTTTGTTCAAGAAATGTGAAAAATATAGTATTTAGTCTAGATGTAAATAGTTGTGCTTCGTATAAATTTCTCACTTATAAACAAAGAAACTGAAGCTAGTGGAAGAAATGCAAACTGGCCATTCCAATTTTCTAATATAATAATGTAGTTATATCTACTTTTCATATATTATATATATATATATATATATATATATATTTTTTTTTTTTTTTTTTTTTTTTTTTTTTTTGCCGGGGCTGCATTTGAACCCACCACCTCCAGCCTGTGGGGCTGGTGCCCTACCCTTTTGAGCCATAGGCACTGCCTACTTTTCTTATATTTTAACCTTGGAGGAAAAAAGAACATTTTTATATCTACTTTTAAAATATATTTTATATCTACTTGTTTTATATTTTAACCTTGGAGGAAAAGAAATTTTTACAGCCACAATTCTAAGTAATGGCATTTTAAGGGAAACAAAAACAATTGACCACAATTTGAATATAGAATTCCTTTGTGATAAAAACAAAGCCACTTTTGTGGATTAGTGGAAAGTAAGTAACAAAACATTTCTCTGATGATTAAAGATGATGAGCATTTTTTCATGTGTCTGTAAACTGTGCGCCTGTCTTCTTCAGAGAAGCTTATATTCATGTCTCTTGCTCACAATGAGAGAAATGCAAACCAAAACCACTTTGAGATATCGTCTAACTCCAGTAAGAGTAGTCCACATCACAAAAATCCCCAAACTACAGATGTTGACGTGGATGTGGAGAAAAGGGAACACTTTTGCACTGCTGGTAGTAATGCAAGCTAGTACGTTCCTTTTGGAAAGAAGTTTGGAGAACACCCAGGGATCTAAAAGTAGACCTGCCATTTGATCCTGCAATTTCTCTACTAGGTGTATATCCAAAAGACCAAAAATCACTTGACAACAAAGATATTTGCACCAAATTGTTCATTGCAGCTCAATTCATAATTGCTAAGTCATGGAATAAGCCCAAGTGCCCATTGACCCATGAATGGATTAATAAATTGTGGTATATGTATACCATGGAATACTAGGCAGCATTAAAAAAAGATGGAGATTTTACCTCTTTTATGTTTACATGGATGGAGCTGAAAAATATTCTTCTTAGTAAAGTATCTCAGGAATGGAAAAGAAGTATCCAATGTACTCATTACTACTGTGAAGCCAATTCATAATCACTCACACTTTCATATGAAAGATGAATCACAGCTATAGCCCAGGATAAAGGAGGGAAGGGGGGGAATTGTAAGCGAGGGGGATCGTTCGATAGAGGGAAGGTTAATGGTGGGACCACACCTATGGAGCATATTGCAAAGGTACAAGTCAAATCTATCAAGTATATAATACAAATGTCTTAACACTATGATTAAGTAAATGAAGTGAAAGTTATGTTAATTAATAAGATGTAAGCACTCCAATTTATACAAATAATCAACACATTGAATCCCACAAAGGCAGAAATGTATTCATGATCTATGTATATATGACTTAATAAAAAAAGAAAAGAAAAAAGAAAAGGAACAACAAAACAGTTTCTGTTTATCTTCTTTTAAATTAAACATGGAAATGACTTCTATTCCAATGAAAGTTAACCCATGCAGTTCTTGCAGTGGACTATTTAGATCAATCATGTATGAATTTAAAATGTAGTATAAAAATAGCTGTTAAGATAGTATTTGATAGTGAATGCATGTTCATAAGACTAAATTTATTATACTTTCAAACTAAAATATGCTTTTGTTTCTTTCTGTAAGCAAAGCCTTCCCTTCAAGTTAAAGCTTTAATTATGTATTTACAAGGAAAAGATAGAATCCAGACCTCTGAGTAATGTGATTTTAAATCAAACTCATAGAAATAATTATGACTACCAAATAACAATTGGCTGCTTTCCAACTATTTGCAGAGAAATGACCTAGCTTCCTAGGCTTCTATGTTCTGATTGGTATTTCCTAAAGAAGTATTCTCCTTTAGTTTAAACAAATTATTTAAAAAATGCCAGTAAACTTGGTCCATTCTGTGATGGGCCATCTCTAACTTCAGCGACTGGGTTTGCTTTCAGTCTAATCATCTGTTCTGCCAACATTGGCTTGGGTGGGGAGGGAGGAAGGGTTGTGGGTTGTGGAAACTATGGAAATTATGGGAAGAGAAATGCACAGAAGGCAAGAAAGAGTTCCACAAAATTAGAGATGGCAATGAAATGAGCTGATAAAATGAAGGAGATCCCTCTTCACATGAGTGTTTTCTTCCACCATGCCTCTGTCTGGACTTTATGTAGTCATCCCACAGACCCTTGGATGCAGATTTTAAGAAAAGCCTGACTCAAGGGAAATTTTAGATGGGCTTTGATGTTCACATAGTGCATTGCTAAGTGCTAATGCTTTTTGTCCCATCCTCCTTCATTTCGCATTGAGTATTTCCTCTGTATGTATATAAGGTTGAAAGGCCAGATGCCCACCAAATGTGTGCTGCTGCAAATGCTTTCTTGAAGGCTGTTCTTAAGTAATGCTTCTCCAACTTGGTATAGAAAGACATAAAAGTTTGACAAAAAATGAAAACTTCTGTCAGTATTCTTATTGTTCTGAAATGTCCAATTGTATTTCATCTTATAACCCAAATACCTGCACAATGGACTGTTTTCTTCCCTTTTCTTTCATTTTCCCCCCTAAGTGCAGTATCTATAGCTTCAAACTCACAAGTGCCTCTTAAGCCTCTCCTTTAATCATTAAATGTTGAATAGATCCTCTCAACTTTCTTTGCATCCAAGTAATATGTGTACAAGGACTAGTTAAGTATTGACTGTGACAAAATTAACCAAAATAAAAATATATTAAATGTTATTCCACTTTCTCAGCTTGACCTGGGTTTAACTTTAGCCTCAGATAGAAACTAGATTCTCAAGGGCTGGTATCTTTTGCAGTTTTTATCTGTGCTTCAAATTTGACTATGGACCAAGATAGTAAGAGAAATTTAGATGTTTGTAATGAGAAAAAAAATTATGTGACATTTATTCAACATTCTCAGCACAATATAATCAAAGGAGAAATATCTTGGTTCTCTTGGGGATATTTCTCAACTCCCTTTCCCAGTCCACAGAGTTAAGTCCATATATAGAAGAATATTCTTCCCTAGCCCCATCTTTGATCCTTGCCTGTTCAGATCTGGGGTCGGTCCCAGTTCCCTGAACCCAATTGACCTGGTTCAATGTTCAGCTAAGCTAGAAAGTTTAACCAAGGCAAGGTTGTAATTAAAACTGAAATGACTAGAAACTGAAAATAAAACTGGAGCAGCACAAGCAATGTGAAAAGAGAGCAAAAATAACCTGCACAAGTCTCAGTGTAACAAAGAGAAATTTTGGAACAAAGAGAAAGTTTAAAGCACTTCTCTCTCTCATAATGGAGAGAAGGTGAGACAGAGATACATCCAAGGGCAGTACAGAGGCATACTTTGGTTGTAAGTCTTTCAGTGGTCTATCTGAATGGCCAGGCATTATTGCCCTTGTCTATTGTCATTGATTACTGTCCTCCTCTGTTGTCATTGATTACCTAGGTTATCTCATGCCCATATTCTTTTCCCTTTTGGAGGAAGAACTGTTGAACAGTGAATAATCCTATAAGCCCTCAGACTTCCTGGTTCTGCAGGTCAGATTTTCCTGCCATCTCCCTTGAAGCTCTTTCTTTGTGTCCCTTCTTAATTGCCTATGTCTTTAACTTTCTCTCCATTCTAGATGTCATTCTAAGAATTTCATTTGTCTATGACTTTCCCCCCTGAACTCCATATGAAGCCTCTATGTTAGCACTGTCATCTGTATTTTTATCTCAATGGCATCATATTTTGATAATGGTTAATAGTATAGAATTTGTTATGTGATTAGGGATAGTGCAGCTTTTCATGAGTGGCAGAACAAGAGTTGTGTCTAGCTCCTAATTAAGGCCACATTTCCTGCTGAAAATGGCATCCACAGACAGCTAGTCTTTAGTGCACTTAATACACATGCTAAAATAAAGGAACATGTTAATATTAACACACAAAAATATTAATACATGACTCATCCTTTATATATAAATAAATAGTATAATGATTTAAACTAGAATATAACTAAGAATTCAACAGATTTAGAAGAACAGAGAAATAGGGGATGATTTGGGATGAGAGTCCACTGAAAGTATTTTTAACCAGGTACTCAGAAGTAAATAGCATTGCGCCTGGAAGAGAAGGAATAGAAGAAACTTCTGCACACAGTGTGTAAAAATATCAAGATTTTTAGGGAATTTTCTCAAACTTGGTGAATCTGAGCATGGGTGGATACTAGGGAGTTTAATGGTTTTAATGGAGATGAGGACAGGGTGGCACTGCAGAAGGCTTGGAATGCTGACTAGAGAATTTGGAACCTAGACAATGGGATAAAACTCCAAGATTTGGGGAGAAAAGAGTGACATGGTTTGATCTGGTTTTGGTAAATGACTGGCTAGTTTATCAGTTAGAAAACATATGGAATATCCAAATCAATGAATTCAAGAAAAATTTAGTCTGGCTGGGCATGGTGGCTCACATTTGTAATCCTAGCACTCTGGGAAGCCAAGGTGGGTAGACTGCCTGAACTCATGAGTTCAAGACCAGCCTTAGCCAGAGTGAGACCATGTCACTAAAAAAAAAAAATAAATAAATAAATAATTTAAAAAAAAAGCCAGGTGTTGTGGTAGGCACCTGTAGACCCAGATACTTGAGAGGTTGAGGCAAGAGAATCACTTGAGCCCAAGAGTTTGAGGTTGTTGTGAACTAATGCTACAAGGGTGACAAAGTGAGACCCTATCTCCAAAATAAATAAATAAAATTTTATTTCTAAAAGAAGTTTAGTCAAGGGGTTCTGCAAAAGATCTTGGCAGAATGTATGGAAATCAAAAGACATAAAACCTCTAAAACTTGAAACTGGGTCTGGGGTGAGCCTTCACCAACTACAACTTTAAATGAAAGAATCTAAAGAGATAGCTGCGTAAAGAAGGCCATCTGGTAGGTTCAAAGACATCAGAAAAAGTGACCTGAATCTCTTCTCTCCCTACCCTTTGAACTCCTACCAGCATTTCCCAGTGGTCGAATCCAACTAGGAGCTAGAAGACAGGAACTCTTGTTAATGTAGCCTGTATATTTCAGCTTCCAGCAGAGCAGGTCAAAGTTGAAGAGGGTGGATAGTAGACTTTTAAGTAGAAATTCAGGAAAGTTACAATTTGTTAACTACTTTGGGACATCAAGAGTATGAGGTGGACAATAAGCTGAAATATACTGGCTACATTAACAAAAGTTCCTGTCTTCTAGCTCCTAGTTGGATTTGACCACTGGGAAAATGCTGGTTCAAAGGGTAGGGAGAAAGGGAATCCAGGTCATTTATTCTGATGTCAAAAGAATAAAGGGGACTATTGTAGTAGCCCAGGCCAAGGCACCAGGGGTCTGAACTAGATTAGCATTAATAGCAATGAAAGGAAGGGGAAAGATAGAAAGTATGTGGAGATAGAATTAGCAATATTTGGTAATGTTTTGAATGTAGGAGGGGAAATTGAGGAGCATAACAAAACTGCATGGGTTAAGATAGTCATATTTTTCTCAAAAGTATACATTAAAGAAAAAAGAAATGATGTTTTATGGATGCTAAATAAATTTAAGAATGGAAAAGTAAAAATGGAACATTTCTCTGGGCTTGAGAAAAAGTTCAGAGCTAGAGATGTCTATTTGGTCATATTCTCTATAACTATGGAGTTGGCAAATGAAGAGTGTGGATATTGTCCCAGGAGATAACTTAGAAGGAGACATGGGTGAGGTCTAGCATAGACCGTTAGGGCACAACAGTATGAATGGAGGGAAAGTGTATATTTCAGTCAAGGAAGTCAAGAAAAAAACATCAGAAAGCGTAGGAGGTCAAAATATGACCAGATGATCCAAAGTAAGGCAAGCGTGAAACAAAGTTTATTGAGGAAAAGAAAGGTATAGAGCAAGGTATAGGATTACAGAGAAAGATATGTCCACCGTAGACAGCAAGCAGACCTCCAATGCCAGGGTAAGTAGGCAAAGGCCTTTAACATGGCTGGGGAGTCCTTTTCATACCACCTGGGTCAGGCCTACCTTGTGGTTCAGGGGTTGCCTTGGAACCAGAGTCTCACTGTGCAGGCAGACCGCCCATGAGCCTTTGTGAGAACCCATGGTGGCGTTGGAGTACATGATATGATAATTAGTCTTAAGGCTATTTTAGGCCCCTTTCAAGACTTCATTGTACCTATTGTTAGGCTAGAGGGTCATCTATATCCTCTTGCAGTTGGAATACTAAGTTCTGATTGGTAGATTGGTAGGGTGATTTCTTCTTCCCAGGTGTAAGCAATCACTTGGGACAAAATTAAGGTGGGTGGCACCAACATGGCATCCTGGGACTCAGCCCTTGTCCTCCTTCCCCAGGAGAGCTGTTCCTAACTAACACCTAACAATGTATATGCTTTTATAAGTGTTTGACAGTTAGAGAAGGCTTGGGGAGTAGATTCATTCTTGTTTTCTTCCAGTGCCTTTTCCAGTTATGACTTTGGTGTTTCTCTTTGGATAGTAGTTAATAATTTAATGCCTTTAACAAATTTCTATTGAGCATGCATCAGGACCTGAGTTAGGCAAGCTGGAGGATATAAAATTGATACAGAATATATGGCAGCTCTCTAGGGAATTATAATATTTCTTAAGCTATTGGAACATAATACAAGTCACTGTATGTAATAATGATAAATATATGGCCTAGAGCAGTGGTTCTCAACCTGTGGGTCACAACCCACAGGAACTGTGTTAAAAGGGCCACGGAATTAGGAAGTTGAGAACCACTGACCTAGAGAAATCTATGGTCATTCAGAAAAAGGAAGAAGTTAGTTTTATATTTGGAGAAATAACAAAATATGTATCAGGATATCTTGCTCATAATTACTGGATTATATTAAGCCTGCTGCAAAGAAACACCACTAAAATTTCTTTTGTGTAACAGTTTTATCTATTCTAATTTATACTAACAATTATTTAATTATACTTGTTATATAACAGTGATTTCTTTTCCATTACAGATTTTCAAAATGGTAAACAGAAGTATGCGATACCAGTAGAACTGCTTGTGATGAGTGCAAAGTGAAGAGAAAACTGGCCTTAGCTTGATAGTTGATTCTCATTAATCATGAAAGTTATTTTCTCTAAATTCACTGCAAACACTAAATTAGCTACTCTATGGCTCCTAGGGGAAACATAGGTTAGTGTCCTAGGAGTTCTGGTCACAACATTTCCATCAACAAATCAATACATGAACTTGTCTTATATGTGTTTCTGTTTAAGGACTCCTTATTTGATACATGTTATTGACTAACACTGAACTCACAGCCAACAACACAGTGACTCATCCCTGAACAAAGCATATCTATACATATATTTTCTCAGTAAGGCACATCCCAGCCTTCTTGCATTTAGAAACCCAGGCAGAACTTCAGCAGTAGGCTTGGGGACCATTTTAAAAGCAAAGTCACCAACATAAACTACAAAAAAGTGAAAAACATGCCACTATAAAGACTATGGAAAGGATGCTTGCTGCTGTAATATGACAGCTAAAACAAGAAGGCAGAGCATTGCCTTATTTGACCTGGGCTGAAAATGTGCTCAATATAGGGTGACCAGACGTCCTGCTTTTGAACAATTTGTCCTGTGTCCTGCAACGTTTTTAAAAAGTCCCGATTTTTGGAAAGAATGCATGAACAGGCGGAAGAATAGGAAGGGAATATATTGTTTTCGGCTGCCATGTGGCTATTTTGCCAGAATATGAGTTTTATATTATTTTTGTTAATTTTATAATGTTAAACTGTAATAATAACAAATAATTGTTGAGAAGTGATTACCAAGAACTGCTTATTAAAGTTTGCATTGTTGTCAGGCCCTGCCCTGCCCCATCCCCTGCCCCGCTCCTGCCCCCCCATGCTGTGTTGTCCCGCTTTACGAATGTTAAAATCTGGTCACCCTAGCTCAATGTATTCAAGTGTTTTTATCTCTCTGTATACATCTGAGAATGACTGTGGAAGCACTGTGATTTGTAATTTGGTGGTTATGAATTAATTTTGGTAAATGGGCACATTCATACACAAGGAATCTACAAATAATGAGGACCAACTATATTTGGCTAAAGCATAGGTAATGAACTTAGAGATGCTGAATGAAGCATTCTTTCATTGAATGTTGAATATTTAGCAGTATCAATTTGAAATTATTTTATCATTCACCTTAATTTTATATTATTTACCCAATACTTACTAAGGCATGTACTTTATTAGCAGTCAGAGTCAGAAAGGCAAATGAAACATAGTCTCTGCCCTCATACAGCTTCCATTCTGGGGAAGAATTGGGGGAGGGGTGGTGTAAACAGAAAAGTTTCAAACAGCTATCATAAAGTGCAATAATAGACACATGGATAAGGAGCTATGGAAACACCAGTGAAAAATCCGTTAAAGCAATATTGGCAGAGTCTTCTTAGAAGAGGTAACACTAAACTGAATTTAATCAATAAATGAGTAGGAGTTGGTTAAAAGGCATAGGAAGATAGTCAGTGCAGGAAGACCATCTGAATAAAGGCATGGAGTTGGAAAATAGTGCATGTAGGTGGGAGTACAAGCAGTCCATGCTAGTGGGACATAAATTTGAGTTAAGGAATGTCAGGGACAAAGTCTCAGAGAGAGGCAGAAAAGTGTTACATCTTGGAGAGCTTTATTTCTAAACTAAGGATGTGGGTCTTTATCTTTGCCAACATTGTTCAATGTTTTTTCTACTGTGCATACAAAACCAGTGATACTTGAACAAGATCTGCTCCCATGAGTCTGGACAGCTGATTTTGTGCCATTCTTGATGCACTGGTGACCATCACTGCCTCTCCAGTAAGACCATCAGAAGTATGAACAAGTGATAATAACATTATCATAGAAATAATTTTTATCTATTCTAATTTACCCTAAAAAAAGAAAGTTATTTAATTATAATTATTATATCATCGTTTTATTTATATTAACACTGTAAATGCAAGCATAGGAATCCTGGCTATTCTAACTTCAACATTACCTATGACACCCTTCCCCCCTCCCCCCCACAGCTCTTATCTTACCCTATCTGCCACTGGTTGAATTGTGTCCATTTCTAAATTCATATGTTGAAGTTCTAGTTCCCAGAGCCTCAGATTCTGACCTTATTTGGAAATAGAGTTCTTGCAGATGTAATTAGTTAAGATGAAGTCATACTTGAGTAGGGTGGGACCCTAATCCAATGTGCCTGTTGTTTTTATAAAAAAGGAGAAACGTGGACAGAAATAAGCACATAGGGAGAACTCCATGGGAAGGCTGGAGTCATGCAGCCATCAGCCAAGGAACTCCCAGAACTAAGGAGGGAGGCCTGGAACAGATTTTTCCCTAGCACCTTCAGAGGGAGTCTGGCCCTGCCAACACCTTCATCTCAGACTTTTGGGCTTCAGAGATAATAAATTTCTGTAACTTAATGCATTCATTTTGTAGTACTTTGCTATGGCAGCCTAGCAAACTAATACACCATCTTATCCACTGCTAAGGTTTCTACTATCATTATAAGCCTACTGTTTTCCAGGAAAGAAATTTCCAAAGTGTGCTTCTTTAGAAAACTAGTCCCTGGAGAGAATCCACAAAGAAGGTTTTTATGTCCAAACACCTCCTGGACTCTATGACTGTAAAACATTGTCTCTCAGGAGTCTTGCAGCTGAGAACTGAAAATTCCTCCCATATGTGACCACAGAAGGAACATGTGTTAATTATGACATCTCTTGAGACTTTTGTTACAAATATGTACAGCTATAGTGCAATTACTACAGTATTTCAAATTTTTATTATTGCTTGATTTAATAAATGTCTGAACACAGAGCAGCTTATGTTACCAACATGTTTTACATGTATGTTATTTTAAAGCACAGACAATTTTAACATGCTTTATGGTAACATGTAATGCTTTTGCTTTTCTTCAAACACATTTTGGTACTTGCTATTCTGGAGACTTCTTAAGGAACATGACTTCAAATGTGGCATGTTGGTGGGGTGTGGTGGCTCATGCCTATAATCATAGCACCCTGGCAGGCAGAGGCAGGTGGACTGCTTGAGATCAGGAATTTGAGATCAGCCTGAGCAAGAGCAAAAGCCCATCTCTACTTAAAAAAAAAAAAAAAAAACAACCAGCCAGGCATTGTGGCTGGCACCTGTAGTTCCAGCTACTCTGGAGTCTGAGGCAAGAGGATTGCTCGAACCCAAGAGTTTGAGGCTGCCCTGAGCTATCATGCCACAGCACTCTACCCTGGGTCATAGAGTGAGACTCTGTCTCCAAAAAAAAAAAAGAAAGAAAAGAAAAGTGGCAGGCTGTGTTCTATACTACTGAATTGTATCTTCTACATGTCCAAAAGCACAATGGCTTTTATCTAAAAAGTAATTTGTCTCAATTTATTTTTGTAAATAAATTGGAGTGTTGAAATAGTCTTGAGTGGGTACACTAGCCTAATTAATGTAGTTGTCCACCTAAATTTTTTATAGAAACATCATTTAAGGCATACTATTGGTAGGAACCTCTTTGGTGTAGCACCAAACTCACACTAGTCATTTTATCCATCCTAATTCTGATTATTAGCAGGATAAAAACATCAAACATTTTCTTGAGAACATTTTATTTATCTATTTTGAGACAGAGTCTTACTATGTTACCCTCAGTAGAATGCTGTGGCATCACAGCTCACAGAAACCTCAAACTCTTGGGCTTAAGTGACTGTCTTGCCTCGGCTTCCCAAGTAGCTGGGACTATAGGCACCTGCCACAATGCCCAGCTATTTTTTATTGTAGTTGTCATTGTTGTTTAGCTGGCCTGGGCTGGGTTCAAACCCACCAGCCTCCGTGTATGTGGCTGGCGCTATAACCACTGTGCTACAGGTGCCAAGCCCATTTCATTTATTTTTAATAAGAACACGTTACCACTAATTTGTATTGTCTAAGTCACTGAGTTCTAGTTAGGGGAAATTGATGATCATTTATTTTTACATTTATTTTGTACAGTCACATTTTTCTGTCTTGGTTTGGTGGGTTTTGGTGTATGTGAGGTATCTATTATATCCTATCTGCATAAACTTTTTGCTAATTTGCTTCACTGCAATATGCTGTGTACAGCTGCACTATTTTCTTCAACCCATAAATCCATCTTTAGGACAGAATAAACAGGCAAAGATGATGGCATAAAGGCTGAAAATGTAGAGCAATAATAACTAGTCCACAAATCAGCCAGGATTTGCTTCTTTAGGACATACCTTCTGCATTGTGTCATGATAATAACTTGTGAAAAATGTCTGTGCCAGAAATGTGAGACAACGCCCATAGCTTTGAATATTTACTACTTCATATGAAGACTTCAGCTTACAAAGTCAGCAGGTTTGGGTTTACTGAAGGAAAACTTCTATCCAGCACTCATTCTTTATCTGGATGAGTAGGGTAATTGTGAAAAACAACCAGCATTGCCTCACACATAGCAAAAGAAAGCCAACAAGAACAGAAAATGATTTCTAATTCTACATGACCTTCTGGGGTTCATGACTATAAATGTGGAAATCTCAAAGCCAATAAAACAAGCATCAGCTAACAAATTAAGCTTGTGTAAACTTAGTTGACATTATCCTTCAAGATCTGCCTGCAAGGTCTAGTACTTTTTTAACCAAACATCTTTAGACTACCTCTTTCCTCAGCATTATGTTCTGCCTACATTCAGCTGGCTTTTCTACTTCCCAATCTAGATGTCATTCAAGCTCCACAGGGTGGAACAGACTTGCCTAAGCTTGTATCATCCTAGTTTTTCAGCCCAGAGATGACTTGTACAATGTTTGTATTACTTGAGGTTTAAATTTGTACATTTTGAGTTCCCTTGAGCCAATTCTATTCTTTCCTCAGGTCTTTGCTTTGCTACTGGGACAAACTTTAACGTATAACCATTTCTAGTTCAGTTGGTCAGGGGCTTGGCAGTAAAGTCAAGCTAAAAATTGAAGGTCAACTATCTCAACTGCCAACTGTCCCTCAAATACTTCTCACAGATTCTCCAACAGAGTGACCAGAGGTTTGGGACACATATGATAGAGAGAACAGGAACTGTATCTTGGCTGTGGGTCTTTATTGGTAAGGGGTGAATTCAACATTCTCTTCACCTTGCCCACCTCACCCCTCACAAAGAAATATGTCATGCTATGTTATAAGGTAGCTATTGGGCAAATTATTTAGCTTTCATTTTGTGTAGTTCAGTGGACAATGTAGATGAATTTGGCAAGGCATGTGTGTTTAAGAGTGTGTGTGTATTGGTGAGTGCTTGATAGAAAGAATGAAAGCAGAAGGGAGAGAGGATAGGGCAAATGAAAGGGATCAATTGGTAGCTATTTAAGAGTAAAAATTGGGTAAATGAGCAAAAATGGATAAAGGGGATATTTGGGAATTTACTCATGTACAGTGTATTTGCTCATGTACAACTCTACTTCCCCCCAAAATAATAACAGAAATCGATGTTTCATTACATTGTCCAATTTTCATTTTCAGTAAATTCTCAGAACAAAGATTCTCCTACACATAAGAAAATTTAAAATAATTCAATAATATCAAATTATAAATATCTCACTAAAATTTCTCTGATGATCTCTAAAATTTTTAATATAGCTAGTTCTTCAAAAAGAAATTCCAGGATCCAATCAAGATTCATGTCATACAATTTGACTATTTTGTTCCTATATTATCTTTCCACCTAGAACAACCATCTTCTACTTAATTTTTTCTGAAATTGACTTTTTGAGGAATTCTGATTTGTTGTCATGTAGCATGGCTTACATTTGGGTTTATGTGATTGATTTCTTATGATTAGATTAAGGCAAAACATTTTTTGGCAAGAATTGTAGGTGATGTTATGTAATTTTTATTGTATCACATAATGACCAGATGTCCAACTGCCACTTGGTCAAGTTGTTGAATGTTTTTGTTCATCATAAAAGTATATTCTCTTTCTCAATATAAGTAATTCATGAAGCAGTACCTTGGCTGCAGAGAGAAATTATGTCTTTAACTACCTTTCATCCAAAAGTTTGACAGCCTTGATGAATCAATTATTACACTGGAGGCTGTAAAATTCCATTTAAAAAATTGTGACATTCTTTCTATACTTATTAGCTGGTATTATTCTGCAAGGAAGGATCTCTCTCTCTCTCTCTCTCTCTCTTTCTCTCTCTCTCTCTCTCTTTCTCCCCCTCTCCCTCTCTTTTTCTCTCTCAACTATTCCTATTGACTCATGGCCTCCCTGTGTTATCATTTATTACCTTTATCTTTTTTTTTTTTTTTTAAACAGAGCCTCAAGCTGTCCCCCTGGGTAGAGTGCTATGGCATCACAGCTCACAGCAACCTCCAACTCCTGGGCTCAAGCGAGTCTCCTGCCTCCGTCTCCCAAGTAGCTGGGACTACAGGCGCCCACCACAATGCCCGGCTGTTTTTTGGTTGCAGTTGTCATTGTTATTTGGCAGGCCCAGGCTAAATTCGAACCTGCCACCTTAGGTGTATGTGGCTGGCACCTTAGCCACTTGAGCCACAGGTGCCGAGCCACCTTTTCATTTTTGATGCTCAAATGTCCATTTGGAGCCTTCAAATTTCAACAATATCTTTACTGTGATTAAAAAATAAAACATGGGTGGCTCCTGTGGCTCAGTGAGTAGGGCTCTGGACCCATACACCGAGGGTGGAGGGTTCCAACCTGGCCCTGGACAAACTGCAACAAAATAAAAATAGCCAGGAGTTGTGGCAGACGCCTGTAGTCCCAGCTACTCAGGAGGCTGAGGCAAGAGAATCGCCTAAGCCCAAGAGCTGGAGGTTGCTGTGAGTTGTAACACCACAGCACTCTATTGA
>CAUYQV010029282.1:0-19852 GCA_963574575.1 Galagoides demidoff | reverse complement strand
ACAGGCGCCCACCACAACGCCCGGCCATTTTTTGGTTGCAGCCATCATTGTTGTTTGGCGGGCCCGGGCTGGGGATTCGAACCCGCCACCTTAGGTGTACGTGACTGGCGCCTTAGCCAATTGAGCCACAGGCGCCGAGCCTTATCTGCTATATCTTGACAGAAACGTCAAAGCATCAAGTAAACCTTTTATTTTTCTTTGCTGGGAGGAGAAGTAATCATTTATTTCTAAATATCAAACAAATTGTACAATATGAATACCAGAAATAATATCTTCAGAAATATTTATAGTTTTTTGGGTGTCATCTTGGTACACGTCCATCAGAGTCCTCTTTTATACTCTTCCTAATACTAATCTTGGGGATGATGGATGGCAATGATTTGAATCAATAGAAACAAAACCAAACCCAAAAGCTCATCAATACAGACAGCCTTGTCCTCTTGTTCTTTAAGCCAGTCTAGGAACTACCAGTCATCTAGAAACTACACGAATGATCTCCACCTTTTCTGGGTGCAGCCTCCCATGCATATTTTCTAAAACTGCCCAGTATATAAAATGTCCTCCAAACAGGGAAGTGTGTCTTGTGGCTAGACCAGGACATAGCACTTGTGCTGTGAAGGTGAAGTCTACGAGGATGATGAGTATTTCAGTTACAAAACGTACGAAGAATATTCTGCTGAATAAAGATATTACAAAAAAATGAAGTTCACTGTTCTGATTTAGATAAAACTAAAATAAGAAAGATATTACAACGTATTCTTCATATTGGAACACGTTACCGCCACTTTTTCTTTAGACTTTATGTCTCTGAATTTGAAAATATTAAAACGCTAACAAAATATACGAAGTAGAGAGATCATGACAAAGCAATGCCAGTGGAAGAGCTGAGCTATCAATCATTTAGGGGCTGGATTCAAGGAGTTACTGAATGGCTTCCTAAATGCCTTGCGAGAGGGCTGCTCCAGAGATGTCAATGTAAACTGAGCTTGTGAGAAAAATTCAGAGTCAAGGGTTTTAATAATCGCTTTGTAGGAGACACTCCTAGGAAAATGGTGGAGAAAAAACCAGAAATCACCAAAAGAGAAAATAGTCTAGTTCTTGACTCTACTGATGCTAAACAATACCTAAAATACATATACTTTACTGAAATGAACAAATCCGAGGCATTATGTCAAGGAAGGCTCTTGTAACCAGAATAAGTTAAAGAGAACAGATTTTTCTTTGAAGATCACTTGCCGACGAGTCACTTAAAGTGGGGGGATAGAGTCAGGGGATGCTGTCTAGATAGATGATGTTGCCTTTCCTGATTAAAAAAAATAAAAATCTTTCTAGAGCCAAACCATAAATTCAATTAAAAATGTGATACTAGATGTAGTCTTTTGCTTGAAAATGTTTTGGTTTTTCCTCCATTTGTTTATGCTGTCAGGGAGACCAATTCTTGCTCAGGATTTCAATAATGGACAACAATGTATTATCTAGTAAATAATATAAGAGGGTTCAAATGAAAATGAGAGGGCATTTGCATTTGGCTTTATCTAGACTCTCAAACTCAGTTGTAAAAAGAAGAAAATCCAGCTGAACCCAATCAAATGGGTTCGATAAAAATGCCACCCATTGGTATGTTGGGTGTGTGCCTCTCACAGGTTTCGGTGATAGTGGGATGTCAAGAGAAAGTTGAGGTTCAGGGGGAGGCAGCCTCCTTCAAGTAACCTGTGCTATCTAAAATAATTTCATCTCAAATACAAAGAAACAGACTTGCACACAGGCACAGGGCCTGGAAGGTCTGGCTAATGTGACATGGTTTCTGAAAAGCAATTATGTAAGTGGAAAATTACACAAACCTCCAGATGAGCACTTGGATTTCTCTCTTTATCAAATTCTTTCCCTAAAACATAACACAAACTCTAAGAAAGCCCCTAAGATTTCCACCGAGTTTCATTAAATCTAATTTCCTTTCAAAAGCTATCAGTCCTGAAATAATAGATCTTCAACCATTAGCTTTACACGATCCACCTGATTTCCTTTATATTTACAAAGTATGTTCTGTCTCCATATTAAAGAAACATTTAATGAGAGCCCATTGTGTTCCAGGCACAAGGGTAGAAGTTAAAGGGCATGTTTGTTTTTGGAAGAATCAAAAATCCCAGGGAGGCCCTTCTTTAAAATCAGGGAATTCTCTCGTTTGAATTATTGTTTTTTTTCCTCTTTTTTTTTTTTTGATTTTTTTTTCTTAATCATCCACTGAGGGGGTAACTAAACCTGTTGTCAGAAATATTAAATCTCCATCACTACTCAGCCCAGCCCGAGCACCCACACATAGCATCACAACCTGATAGATGGAAGCTAATTGTAACCATAGACTTAAGCAACCACGGAGACAGAAAGCTACATCTCTGCAAAACATCACAGGGCACATTCCATGGAAAAATACACCCTTTGTGCTGTTGTTTGCAATTTTGTTGTATCTGGCCCAAGCTTCCTTTTAATGGTGTGTATAATGGGAGGGCTCCTCCTTGGGAGTGAATCACATCCTGCTCTGCTAACGTGGTAAGATATTCTAAAGAGCACAGGGCCAGGCTCAGCGCTTGTAGCTCAAGGGTCTAAGGCACCAGCCACATACACCAGAGCTGGTGGGTTAGAATCCAGCCCAGGCCTGCCCAACAACAATGGCAACTACAACCAAAAAATAGCTGGGCGTTGTGGCAGGCACCTGTAGTCCCAGCTACGTAGAGGGCTGAGGCAAGAGAATCACTTAAGCCCAGGAGATGGAGGTTGTTGTGAGCTGTGACACCACGGCATTCTACCCAGTGTGACAGCTTGAGGCTCTGTCTCAAAAAAGAAAAAAAAAGAGCACAGGCCCAATTGCTAGGTTTGGCCAGAAATTCATTTTCTCTTTAGTGCAATTTTCTCTTGTATTCCGGTCTTCAGAAAGTTAGTGGAGACAGCGTCAGAGCTCCACGGTGAGTGGCCAGGACTTTGGGAGGAAACAGACAAGTAAAGGTCTAGGTTGTTGGGGCCAAGGGGACTTTCTTCCTTCCCTCAGTAGTTTTCCCAAAAAATCAACTCATAATAAAGCAGATGAATAAGTGAAAGGGCTTTACAAATTTATTATTCCCATGCACCGGGGTAGAATCACAGAGTGGATTCCCTGAAATCCCGAAGGGATGCAGACGCTTATATACCTACTTCCTGGAAGAAAGGGAAATGGGAAAGTGGGATGATTTTTAGGGAGATAGTAAATGTGTTTTAGGGAACTTCTATGAACACACAATGATATGTGACCAAGTCTGTTAGGCCCATAGAACAGACAATGATTTGTTGACAAAGTCTGTCCAGGCTTGTTGACAGGTTGTCTAGACTTCAGGCAGATAAGGGAAGGGTAGCCTGTGCCTCAGAGAGGTGGGGGATTGAGAGATGGCAGCAGGGGAGAGGGGCAACTGATCTCCTTGGTGAGTCTGTTCAGTTGTTCTACCGACAGGGGAAAAGTCTCTTCTAGTACATGTTCATTTATCTAAGGGCCTTTAATTCAAAATACCAGGGAGCCATATTTTGGGGTAAAGCTCTCTGCACTTCTTCATGATGAAGGGTAGGATCTGATTCTGGAAGACCAGTGGGGGTGAGTGGGGGAGGAAAGGGTTCCTGGCCATGGCCTGGGTAAGCTGGAGAAGAGCAAGGAGGGCACCATGACTTTGCTGAATGTGAAGTTGAAAGGGGTTGTCCTTAAACAGGAGAGGATCCAGAATGGGGAGACAGAGGTAGCACTAACACAGGTATTTAAACTTAGAACGTTATGATGGGGTCCAGCTCAGGACTCTATTTTGAGCAGATGGATTTACTTTTCAGATTGCCCTTGAAATGACCAAATCAGAACAAAGTTAGGCAACATCTTTCTGCATTTTATCCAGGGAGAGCAGGGCAGGGACCCAGTGGAGCCAGCACTGACAGTTTCAAAACCCCTTCTGGGAAGTACACAGAAGTGATACTCAGCAGAATGCCCTGATACTTCCAACTTCAAGTGTCTCAAGCAGCACCAGGGAAGCCTGGAGCTCAGCACACAGACTGTGGCCAGGCTGCTGCTGTTGTGCACAGAACGTGCTAAGGAGCCCAAGGACAGGCTCTGACGCGTAGGGCACGCACTCAACCAGAGAGTAAAATATAAAGCTGTAAAAGTAATAATGATATAATTAAAGTGAACAGAACGCAAGGTCTAGAAGTAAACTGAAGGATATAGCAAAAATTAGAGAGGCAAGATGGAGTAGTGTTTAAAGTACTTTCTGCTTCCAACTATATGATCTTGCATAAGTCCCTGAATCCTGTCTCCTCCTCAGTAAGATGAAGATAATAATAGTGACTTATGGGGCAGGGGGAGGAGAAATACATTAAAAAAGCCCCTAACACAGTTCCTGGGATGGACAATAGTTACCATTCAGTAATTGCTATCATTGAAGGGGCAGGCAGCTTTCAAACAAGAGAACATAATGATTTATTCGATAAAGAGTATGGTGACAACTGGCCAGATATTTGAGAATAAACATTTGATCCTTTAGTTATATTGTAGCTCAAAATTAAGTCCAACTGCACTAAGAACCATAACAATTTGAGAAGAACATATAGGTCAATATTTAAATAATGTCGTGGTAGAGAGAGGGCTTTTATAATCATAATGGCAAATGGATAAGCCTGGAAGAGAAAGGAAAATGGACAAACTCAGTGTGAAAAATGGACATCTGGGCTTTAAAACTAAATAAACAAAGCAAACCAGGCGGCGCCTGTGGCTCAGTGGGTAGGGCGATGGCCCCATATACCGAGGGTGGTGGGTTCAAACCCAGCCCCTGCCAAACTGCAACAAAAAATAGCCGGGCGTTGTGGCAGGCACCTGTAGTCCCAGCTACTTGGGAGGCTGAAGCAAGAGAATCACCTAAGCCCAAGAGCTGGAGGTTGCTGTGAGCTATGTGACCCCACAGCACTCTACTGAGGGTGATAAAGTGAGACTCTATCTCTACAAAAAAATAAAATAAATAAATAAAATAAACAAGGCAAACCAAAACCCAACTTAACCCAAACAAAATTAGAAGGCTAATGACAAACTAGGAAAAGTATTTGCAGCATCTAAGGCAGACCCAGAGTAATGGACTTAATGTAGAAAGAGTATATTATACTTTTTATAAATAAATAAATGAATCGCATAAACCAATAAATATAAATTAATAAATAAAAGTTTAATACTTCTGCTGGAAAAATAGGCACAAGACATTGTGACTAGGCCATTCATAAAGAAAATATGTAAATACAAAAACCTCACCGGAGTAATATAATGAGTAGATGTGATATGATGTGACTTAAAATAAGATGGCATTTTTCCCTTTTTAAATTGGCAATGATTTTTTTAAATGACTGTAGCCAGTATTGGTGAGAGGCAGGAAAACAGGCCCTCCCCCCTGCTGTTGGCAGAAGTTTGCACAATTAATAAAAATTGGCCCAACATCTCTGTAGATTTTCAATACCTACCTAATGTGCATAATCTTTGACCTAGCCTCACACTTCCAGGAATTTGATGTTTAAAAAATGTTCTGAGATATGAAAAGAAAGTAAATTTAACTATCAAGACATATAGTGCAGCATGTTTAATAATATCAAACAAGTGAACCACCCGACTGTCCGATAACAGGCTACGGGTTAAATAAATGTTAGCACATGCTTGCCGGCCTGGAGAAGGCACCTCTCAGTTCTCTGCACTTGACTGAGGCCCCCGGCTGCTGTGATCTGCAAGGCACTGTCTGCTTCTGGAGAACCCTGAGAAATACAAACTCTGCACATTATATTGGTAGATAGACGTTGATGTGGCTGGCAGGAGAATAACATCTAACAACACAGAAAAATGATCCAGCTGTGCAAAGTGCCGTGGGGGGTGTGCACACACAAAACGGGCTCACAAATGGTATTTACAACACCGTCTCTTTAGTAGAGAGGTAAGTGTAGAGATAGGCATAGATAGAAAATGTGACTGTCATCTCTCAGCAGTGAAATTCAGGTATTTTTCTTTTCCTTCTTCATCAATTTAGATGTAATTGTGGTTTTTTTATTTCACATTTTCCTCCGCAACCCAATACGCATTTATTCTTTGGCAAGATAACATTAGATGTGGAAAGTGAGGTAGATATTTTAAGAGAATAACTAATTAACTTCTGAATCTGAATAAGAGTTTGTTGTCTAGAAGCGTGAATGTCCTCAAAATACTTATGTTTGAAGATTTCACTATGCTGTTAGGTGAGGAGACAGTGTCTTGAATGATTATTTTCTTTAAAAATCTTTTAATAAGTAATGAAAGTTGTGATAATAGACAATACGGCATTCACCGTGTAACCAATGAGAAGATGTTCATCAGAGCCCCCAGACCCCCTGCCTGGCCCCGGGGGCTTGAGCAGGCGCACACGGTCCTCCTTATCCAGGCCAGAGCTCTGGGCTTTGGCTTCCTCCTAGCTCCTGGGGTCCAGTCTGTTCCTACTCGTGGCCTTGACGGGGTTTTGCGTTTGCTCAGAGCCTCTGAGCTCAGGCCGCCTCTCTCCCCTGTGTGAGCGTCCTTCCGGCTCAGCCCTTAGAAACAGCCCTGCCTTCCCTCTCCCACCCTGACTCTTGCCCTAAAGTGCTTCTCAGAGGCAATTTTCTCTGCTATTCTACTCCTAATGGTGATAAATAGACTTTCCATGTTCCTACTTTGTTTTTTTTGTCAAAAACAGTTTTCTAAAAGTCTTTTCTTAGCTCTTTATAGCCCTGACAGGTATAAACAACCCATCTGAATTGCCTCCCCTGACACATCTCTCTTTAACCTTCTGGAGACAAATTTCGCCTGGCCTTGAGATGCCTCACTTATGGTCCCTTAAACTATTAAGCGTACTAAAGATTCACATGCACCAGTGGATACATAAGCCTCTGGAGTCCAGCCTGACTCCGGTTGCCCTTGACGTCCTCCCTCTGCCTAGTGGAGAAGGTGTTTTATCCCCACGTGCTGCTGCTTCTTACTGTCTGGGGGTCTTGGAGGATAGGTACCTCCCGCTGGCGTCCCATGAGCTCTTGCTTACCAGACTCTGACCTTTCCCCCTGCCAGTCTGATCAGACATACGTCCCATATCCTATCCCTGCTGAGCACCGACTTAAGCACCAGCGCATCTCAAACCAACAAACCCAATGTTTTGTGTGCATCAGTATCACATAAGGAAGGTTTTCAAAAGACAGCGGCCCATACCCCACTGCCATGGTGTGAATGCTTGTGTCCCCCACAAAATTCATATGTTGAAATCTCAACCCCTAAGATGACACAGTGAGCAGGAACCATCTGCAAACCAGGAAGCAGCCCTCATTCAGACATTGGATCTGTCAGTGCCTTGCTCTGGGACTTCCCACCTTCCATAATGGTGAGAAATAAATTTCTGTCGTTTATGGAGTTTTGTTATAGCCTCTGAACAGACTGAGATACCCATCTGTGAGTCGTGGGGAGCCTGAAGCCTTAAGGCCACATGTGGTCTTCTAGTTCCTTATCTGCAGCGTTTTGACTGAATCCAAATTTTAAAGAAGAAATCCTTCCATTAAAATGGGTGCATCAGAGAAAAACGAAACTTTCCTTGCCTTCTTTGGTGTTTAACAAAGAACAATCTTGCAATAAGAAGGATACAGGCTCCCTACCCCTGCGAGGCCTCAGTGGTCCTCATATACATACATATGCCACCACATCCCTCTTGCAGGTGTTCCAGAAATGAAGGCAAGGCTTTGCTGTCTTGTTTATCACGATGTCTCTTGCTCAATGTCTAACATGCATCAGCAGAACGGTCTGGTCTGGTTGTGTAGACTGAACAACTACAGAGAAGACCTCGTTCACACAGATGATTGATTTGTACAAAATGGGCATCTAATAAATACTATATATCGAGCAAATGAATGAGTGATTGGGAAAGAAAGTCTTTCTAAAATGTATCACTCCATCTCAAGTAGCAAAAAAATGAAAGATTAAAAACAGACCAAAGTTCAGGAGACCTCTTGTAGGGACCTGAACAGTGGCCCTGTGGATCCTGATTCTGATTCCTAGAACCTCTGAATATTTTACTTTACATGGAAAAAGAACTTTGGACATGTAACTAAAGATCTCAATATGAGAAGATTGTCCTGGATTATCTGGGTGGGCACAAGGTAACCACACGAGTCTTTATAGCAAGAGAGGGAAGCAGGGGGCTTCAGAGCCCAAGAAGGAGGCATGATGGCAGAAACAGAGACCAGAGCCCTGCGATGGAGGGAAGAGGCCGTAAGCCAGGGAATGCCACAGCCGCTAGGAGCTCAGAAAGGCAGGAGACAAATTCTCGCTTAAAACCTCCAGAAGGAGGGCATCCCTACATCCCTACTGGATTTTAGTCCAGTGAGACCCATTGAGGACTTTTGACTTCCAGACCTGTAAAATAATAAAGTTTTGTAGTGTAATCTATGAGTAATTTGTTACAACAGTAATAAGAAACTAAAACATCCTTCCAAGAAGGACACATGGGCAGGAATTTTAGCCAAGGGGGTAGATTTGTTTGTCATGGCTGCATAACAAATAACAACACAGCAACTTAAACGGATACCATCTATTATCTCACAGCCCAATAGGTGAGAAGTCAGGATGGGCTTGACTAGATTCTCTGCTTAGGATTTTGCAAAGCTGAAATGCAGGTGCTGGCCAGGCGGTGCTTTCATCAGGAGGCACTGGAAAAAATCACTTTTAAGTTCACTCAAGCTGCTGGCCAAGTTCAGTCCTGCAGATTGTACCGAGGTCTCCATTTCCCTGGTGGTGCTGAGCCAGGGGCTGCTCTCAGCTCTTAGAAACTGCCCACATTCCTTGCCAGGGGGTCTTCTCCATCCTCAAGCCAGCAACGTGCATGAAGTCCTTTTTGTGTTTCAAATCTCCGACATCCTTTTCTGTGATGCCTGAAGAAAGCTCTGCTTTTAAAGGGCTCATGTGATTCAGCCAGGCCTGCTAGACAATCTTCCTTTGCTGTGTAATGTAACAATAATGGAGTGATACCATTATTCACAAGTCACAGGAAGCTTCAAGTATAGCCTTGGTCAGCATTAACAATCAACTGTCTTCCTGGCCCAGGCAAAAGGCCAGCCCCGGGTGCCTGTGCAGGAACATGAGGCTTCCACATCCAGAAAGGGACTCATCCTTCATGAGCTGTAGATGACAGATAAGGGAACTGCTTTTTTTTTTTTTTTGAAAAATTTTCATCCACCTGGTTAACATAACCTTCATGTCATTTTCTTAGTTATTGTGTTAAGATATTTCTATTCTACGTTTAGAAAGATTCACATGTATCCTTATGAGATGAACCATGGGCGTGAGTTAGAGTTGGAAGGTGAGAAGTTGAAATAATATAATATTAATATTCACTGATTTTAATCATTAGGACTTTCTCTTGTGTGTATTCTTTATTTTTAGGGGATGAAATATCATTACCATTTGCTCAATCTTGCTGAAATGCCTGCAATGTACAACCAGGGCCTGAATCAAATGCCCCCTAATTCTCCTCCCTCCTTGCTTTTCCGCCCACTCCCAGCCTGGACCACGCCCTGGTCAGCAGACAAAAGGGATATATGGGATATTCTGGCCTGTACCAGATGTAATCAGAGTCTCATGGGGAGATCAGACTTCCATGCCAATCAAAGTACATATTACAAAGAAAACCGGAAGGAGAATACGTGAAGTCTTTCTTAAGTGATTCCATTATTTTCTTTAAGCTCTAGATTCCTACTCATTGACCAGGCGGATTCATTTTCATTTTTTTATAATAAAAATTGTTGAACTTTAAAAATCCCATCCATTTTCATGTGGCTTAGAAGTCTTCTGAGAGCAGCTATTTCTTTAATAACTCTCCCCTAAGTAATTCTTATTCTATTTCTAATCTACAAGGTTTTCTGACTTTTTGCCCTTCAAAGAGATTCAGCAGAGAGAGATCACAGAAGACTCTTCACATCTTATTTTATCCTGCAGTTCTGCCACCCACCCCGAGCCTTTGCAGAAATTTAGTGCTATTTTTGTCATATCTGGTTAATGCCAAAAAAATGATTCTCTGGTTTCACCACTAAACCTCTCGGGAGGATCTGCTACGTGGTTAGCAGAGCTCAGCGGTGGCTTCTATATTCTTCGCTTCCTGCTCTTTCCTGCCATGTCCTGCCTCTTGCGAACTTAGTGAGGTGATCCCACTTGGAATACCTTGTTTCTGAGGTTTTCCTGTTGCCTAAACAGGAGGACTTTGACTCCTTTTTCCTGAATTCAAATTTATGATGACAGAATCTTTAATAACTCCTCTTACCTTCTCCATGAAAATCTGAAGAGTTATGGATCAATGAATTACCTTCCACTGTACTTTTACAATAGGAGTGGACCAGGTGTGGTGGCTCACACCTGTCATCCTAGCACTCTGGGAGGCTGAGGCAGGTGGATTGCTTGAGCTCAGGAATTCAAGACCAGTTTGAGCAGAAGTGAGATCCTATCTACTAAAAATAGAAAAACTAGCTAGGAATTGTGGCCAGTGCCTGTAGTCCCAGCTACTTGGGAGGCTGAGGCAAGAGGATCACTTGAACCCAAGAATTTGAGGTTGCTTCGAGGTATGGTGCCATGTACTCTAGCCAGGGCGACAGAGTGAGACTCTGTCATAAATAAATAAAGAAATGAAGTGTGTTCTGGAACTTTTCTATTTGCAAACACATTAAGTGAGCTATTAAGGATTTAATTCCCATATGTTAGCATGCAATGCTTGACACATTTGAGGTAGGAATTAAGGTCATACTCGTTCCCTGTTACCCCTTCATGCCCTGTGCTCTCAGCTTCTGGTGTTCTTTTTAACACACACTTTCTCGGTCATCTGTGACTCTCCACGGCAGTCGTGCCTTTGCACAGTGGAGGTGAGTTTCAATATTATTTGAAGAATCCGGGAATAGCTGAATTCTCCCTGCTTCTCAAGGATGCTTCCTGCCATGCACAGGCTTCCCAAGGGAACAGGAAAAATAAAAATCCACTTCCCATTTTATCACAAATTATCCCAGGCCTCAGCTTCCCCACAATGAAGCATTTTAGAAAAGCTCGAGTCAACCGGTGTGGAAAGGAAGAAAGGAAGGAAGGCCAGGTAGGCAGCAAAGTTGGTCACGGATGCAGGCTCTGCCTCCACCTCCCGCCAGCTGCAGGAGAAAGGGAGTGGGGGGCCCGACTTGGTGACTGTTGGCCTTATTTTCATCCTTCGGGCACGCCAGGTTCTTTTCTCTCTGTGTTCCTTGTGTCTGTTAGTAAAGCTCTTCTCTAAGACAGTTGTTTCCTCCTCAACATTCAGGTCAGAACTCAGATGTGACTTCCTTGCGGACGACAGTGGGAGGATTCCTCCTGACCCTCTCCCCGACGGGAGCTGACTTCACATCTCGGGGTGCTCACCCACAGTGTGTGTGTGCATTGCCCTCCTGCTAGGACGTCTTGTTCATTGCTGTTTCTCCAGCACCTAAAACAGTGCTTCTGTGGTTGGACTTTATGGCGAAGTGACAGAAAACATATTAACTCATAGTTTTTCAATAATGCCTAAAATCTCTCTGCCTGCTTTCTTCCTCCAGCTAGCAGGCCTCCCACCCTGTGGACTTCTGTTTTCACCAACCATCGAGGGACAAAACAGACCAAAAGGAAATTTTTTTCTCTTTACATTTCTCCAGCTTCTTTGTCTTTTAGAATTTGTTCCCTTAACCCTCTGGTGATTCATGAGTGTCCCGGACAGGCAATCAGGCCAAAGGACTGGAAGCACCTGGACAAATGTCCATCTTCGAGCTTGGCTGAGGACAAGCGGACGCAGCATTAGCATTCACAATATCCTGTGAATTTTGTGAATTCAGCCACGATTACTCGTTTGTATTTCTCCCTCTTAAATTCAGCTACCCACTGGACCTCAGGCCTGACTCCCTTCCTTCCCTCCTTCCGGATGCCATGCTCCCTCCCTTTCTATCCCCCCATCTTCCTTTTTCTCACCCCCCCCCCCCCCGCTCTCTGCTCTCTTTCTCATCTCTTCCCCCCTCTTCTCTATATACTATTGTATCCTTTTCTTGGCCTACAGCAATTCTCTTCTCATCCTGCACGCAGGACCACCAGCTGAGTGACCAAGCATTTGCAGACATATCAGCACTTGTGGACTGGGTATTAGTGACCCTCCCCGGGACGTCCCAATCTGTGTCTAGCAATCTGGCCAATCAGATCAGCGTTCCCTCTTTTAAGGGTGGAGTGAGGATGAAGGTGAGAGGAGCCTAGCATTGGGTATCCATTGCTGCACAGCAAGTTACCCTAGGACGTAATGGCTTGTAAGGGGGAACATTTACTATCTCCATTTCTGTGGACAAGGATTCAGGATGGCTTACCTGGATTGCACTTGTTCTGGCTCTTCCCTGAGGTTGCAGTGAAGACACTGCCAGGAGCTGCAGTATCAGAAGCTTAGTGGAGCTGGAGATGTGCTTCCAAGAAGGCTTATTTACATGGCTGCTGGCGGGAGGCCTCGGTTCCCTGTGGACTACTGGAAGGAGGTCCTAGTTTGTCCCCACACAGACCTTTCCAGAGGGCTGTGTGTTTCCTGACACATGACAGCTAGCTTCCCTCAGAGCCTATGATAAAGAGAGTGGTAGAAGCCACAAAGTATTTTATGACCTAGCCTTGAAAGTGCCACATCATTATGTCTGTCATATTCTATGTCATGCAGGCCAACCCAGGAATATGACGGGAGACCACTCCACAAGGGTGTGGATACCAGACGAGACGATCACTGCGGGCCTTCCTGGCGACTGCTTACCACACCTTTCCTCACTCCTACATTGCTTAGACTCTGAAGAAAGGACTTGCTGGGATCCATTAGGCTGGAGCAGACGAGGGGAAGGGAAGATGAGGAACCTAACCATTGACTGTTGGGTTGAGGAGGGAGCGAGCCTGTTTGCAGGTTGCAGAGAAAATTCCAGTTTGGCAGGCAGAACAAAAAGTATCTGGACAAAGTAACAGTAGGTGACAACAAGAGTTGTAGAAAATCACTGACAAGAGATGAAGGAAGCCACACAGTGGGCAAAAGGTGTGGACACATGGCTAGAGCCCAGCGATCGGATCCACAAGCCAACCTTAGATCTTGAAAATGGCAGCTGAAATACACTAAAGTCCAGAAAGTTTATAATGAAGTGTCCACCCCATATCTGAGGCGCCAAACCAGGACTCCAATCCAGAGAGAAGTTCATCAAGTCCTTTACTGGTTCTTGGCTGTCCCTCATTCTTTCTCAAAAAAGATTCCGAAAACCTCTGCTCACTCCTACGTCCTGAGTTAAAGAAGATTCCTTGCTCTTATTATTGAAAAACTTAAAGTGCTTCCCTTCCCACAGCCAACAAAAGTATGAAGATATCTCTAATACTAAGCAAACCCCAAAACTTTCCTTTACATACTAAAACGTTTAGGGACTGCCCAGTATTTCCACTCCCTTTGCCATCCAAACTACACCCAGAAGTTCAAAGACAGTATTTCTACTTCACATTCCTCTGAAATCTCATCCATTTCCTGCTATTCTGATATGACTCTCTGTCAAAAACAACATCCCTATTTTATGTTCCAAAAGGTGTTTCCAGCCCTTACAATCAGGACCTCTCTGTCACACCCAACAAGGACTCCAGGAGCACACACTCTTTATGGAGCACTCTCAGCCCTTGACTTTGACTCTCATGACAGCGCCCCCCACATCCCTTCCTCTGACTGCTCCTTCTGAAAGTCCACTTGATGGTCTGCTGTTGAATCACTGCTCCTCTCACCCTGCAAGCTCCCTTTGGGTGACCCAGTGCCCGCTTATGATTTAAACTGTGACTTGTTTACTTACAATGGCCATCTCACTCTCCCATGCCAGACCTCACCCCACAGCGTCCCACCCTGTAGTCAACGTCGGTCTGACTTCTCCATCTGGGTGTCCCAGAAACAGCGTCCTCAGATGTCCGGAAAATAACACATCACCTTCCTCCCCAAATCTGCTCTCATAGCCTATTTGTTATCTCATTGATTGACAGTCTCCATCTCTGTAGGCTCATGCTAGGAAGCAAAGCGTCACTCACGATGGCTTTCTTTCCCCTGTCCCACTGTTCTGCTCAATTTCACACCTGCTGGTTTGACTTCTTTGATGTTTAGTGATTCTTCCCCTCCATCTTCAGCACCCTACCCTGGTTTGGGCTCCCATTATTTCTCTCCTGATCACTTTAACAGTCTCCTCTCTGGTCTCCCATTTCTTTTTAAGTCTTTATTTTTTTATTTTTATTTTATTTTATTTTTAGACAGAGCCTCAAGCTGTCCCCCTGGCTAGAGTGCCGTGGCATCACAGCTCACAGCAACCTCCAACTCCTGGGCTCAAGTGAGTCTCCTGCCTCCGCCTCCCAAGTAGCTAGGACCACAGGTGCCCACCACAACACCTGGCTATTTTTTGGTTGCAGCCATCATTGTTGTTTTGGCAGGCCCAGGCTGGATTCGAACCCGCCACCTTAGGTATATGTGGCTGGCGCCTTAGCCGATTGAGCCACAGGTGCCAAGCTGGGTCTTTATTTTTTAATAGCAGTTTTAGGTTCACACAAAATTGAGAGGAAGGTACAGATTTCTCATATACTTCCTTAACTCACCCCACTCCCATACTCAGGTTCCCCCCCCATTATCAGCTCTTCCCACCAGAGTGGTGCATTTGTTACCATTGATGAACTTGCACTGACACAGCATTATCCCTTAGGGTTCACTTTGGACGTGAACCCCCTCTATGGATTTGGACAGATGAATAATGAGCTATCCTCTATGACAGTATCATTGGAATATTGATATTCCTCTGCCCTAAAAATCCTCTGTGCTCTGTCTGTTCATTCTTCCCTTCCCAGCCCTGCACACTCATCTTTTTCACTGTCCCCACAGTTTTGCCTTTTCCAGAATGTCATACTGGTGTCTTAGTTTCCTTTTCTCAACCTGTCTTTAAAACTTCCGTTCACAAAGCCACCTAATAGCCTTTTCTACAAACACAAATTCAACTGTGTCATGGACAGAGCCCCTTGGGTGGTTTCCTGATTGTCCTCAGTCTAAAGTGAAACTCTGTCACCTTGCGTACGAGATGGTCCACAGGTTGGCAGCTGCCTTCTTGCTGCTCTGCTTTCATCTTCCTGCATCTCCTGTGGAATAACACGTAGTTGCATCAGCTCTTGTCTCTCCTTGGTTCTGATGATGCTACACCTTCTTCATGGGATTCACAGTGCCATGGTTCCTGACCAATCCTTGCTGCTCCACTGCTGTCCATCTCAGATCAACCCCATCCAAGGTGACTTTCTGACATTGTCCCTCTACCCTGAGGATCCAGGCACCTTGGCCAGAGCCCCCTTATAATCATCCACAGCTCTCTGACATTGAACTTACTCCCGTCTCCCCAGGGACCTCTGAGCTCTTTGGGGGCAGAACCAGCTTCTTTTCTCCCTGTGTCCTCAACACCTTGGCCAGAACTTGACACATGAGTGACCTCACTATTGAACTGCTTGGGAGACTTTTTCCCACTTCCTTATTGCACCATCAGAAAGGGGAATTAGTGCAAAGTGAATGTTCTGGGAGCCTCAATCTCCGATCAGCAGCAAGGTCTGCACTGGACGTGACCTCACAGGTGCTCTAACCACCAGGGCAAGAAAGTGGCATCACGCTCCAGAACGCGGCGTCTTCTAGCAATGGCACACGGGGCAGGCTGCAGTGTGTGGAAGTCAGGCAGGACGGAAAATTCACAGTGAGCTGGAAGGGAAGCCACATCCAGATAAAGGCCCCACTTCACAGGGCCTTCCTGGCCGTGACTAGATTCTGCTCAGTAGCACCCAAGTGGAAATTGCTTTATTTTGATATAAAGTGTCTTTAAATGGAGTGGCTGTCTCTTTTCCTCTTCTCTGCTGGCTGGAATGTGGACCTGGAGCTCGACCTTGGAGTAGGAGCTGGGCATGAATGCAGGCCCCTCAGGGGAGAGCACAGACCCAGAAAAGTCTCAGTGACTGACACCGTGTAGCCCCTGCTAGCCTTGGGCCACCTATTTCAGACTTTTATATAAGAGAGAAATAGTTATGCCTTGTTTAAGCCATGATGTTATTATCATATGCAGCCAAACCTCATCTTAAGAAATGTGGATCGTTTATAGATGCCCAGGGAATTCTGAGCTGCTTACTGTCTCACAACCTGCCTGCATTCCTGGCCTTGGAGGTACAACACGTTTACAATTCAAAATGTTATTTGTTCAAGACTCTTGGCAAAGGAAACACCCAAACAGGCAGAGTGAGCCTGGAAACAGGCAGCAAGTGCCGATGGTTGCCACAGGAAAGCTTTTTGGCATTTTGAAGATAGATGATGCCCTGTGGCCTCTGATGGGGTCACAGAGTCATAGAGCTGGCTGACCACTTTCTCCTTCCAGGAAGGCTAGGGAACTTAACTTGGTCTGGTGAGGTGTTGAGCTACCAGCAACGCTGACCAATAAAGGGAATGAGGTGATCGTGTGACAGCAGTTTGGGGGTCCAGACTTTCCTGGAATCACCAAATAGCCCAGGACACCCTTTAGACCATAAAGATCCATCCCCTGAATCCAGTTCCCACTCTGATGGAGATGAGCTTGAATTAATAAACACTCTCTAGAAAGCTGTGAACTTTTCTGTCATCCATAATTTACTGATGATTGCTTTAATCAGACCAATAATTAGCAGTAGTCAGCTTCAAAAGGATAGCGTTTACAAGAGGACAAGTGTGGGAGGAAAAAGAAGGTGCTCACCTGGGAGAAGTCAGGCCTGAACGGGACTCCACCAGTCCACGGCCAGCCAGGCTGTGCATCTTTGGGGCTGCAAGGAGAGGAGCGTGGCATGGGCTGGGGAAAGACCTGATGCACTTGCCTGCTGGCTCCAGGCTCCACGAGGGGCCACAGTGCCTCACCATGATAATCACCTCACTGCTGCACTTGGCACGTCTTTGAGGCCTGGGACTGCCAAAGCTGCGACATCAGGACTTGTCTGGAAGCAGGAAGCCATGGCCAACCCTGGCTTGGCCTGGCCCGTGAACTGATGGTGGCAGCCATTTCGTGAGTCTACTGAGAAGGAAACAGAAGCTGAGCAAAGCTGGTAATGCATGTGGCCTGCAGATGGCCAAGTGGCCTGACCCCATTTGGTCTGCAGCAGGAATGCAGGGCTCCTTGGGGCCGGCCAGTCCTGGGGATTTCCAGCCACTTTGCTCACCCTTTCCAGAAGCTCGTGGCAGAGAGGAGGGGGCGAGAAGGGCCAGCCTCCTACTGCAGGAGGACACAGAGAGGAAGCCAGGCCCCTCTTCCCACTTGACCTTTGCCCTCCGTCCACCACTTCTTCCCCCTCCATCTTCCTTGAAGATTTTCAGTAGTTTCCAAACTTGGCTGCTTAGGAAAACTTTAAAAATGTAGATTCCAGGCCCCAAGTCCAGGAGGTTCTAATTCCGATGGCTTTGGTGATTGTGATCTGTGGCCAAAGCTAAGGAAAGGAGGGGACTAGGGATGAGA
The DNA here is from genome assembly GCA_963574575.1 of Galagoides demidoff. NCBI lineage: Eukaryota > Metazoa > Chordata > Mammalia > Primates > Galagidae > Galagoides > Galagoides demidoff. Next base: position 2,278 of record CAUYQV010029282.1, on the reverse strand, counting down.
AGAGCCTCAGGAATCTCCTCTGTGCAGAGGCCTCCAGTGTGCACAAACTCTTTGTGATCAAAAGACCAGACACAAAACCACAAACCCCATCAACAGCTGATGTAAAGCCGGGGGCTGGGTTGAGAGAAACACCATCTCTTATTTAGGGATTACCTATGACCTTTCAGTGATTTCAACAGACCCAGAAACCTCATGGAAACCAAGCATTGCTTAAAATGCTTCCTGGATTTCCTTAAAATGTCTATCCCCCTTGAATAATAGGTAAGCAATTTTGCTGACTTATGAAAAGACATAGAAAAGTAGGTGAACTTTGCACAGATCTGCCGTCATCTCTGCTTCCTCTGAATAAGTACCCAGGACTCTCACTCAGGCCAGCGAGGGCTCTGGACATACCTCCTGCACCCCTTCTTAACCTTGCACCCCACTGGTAATGCGCCTTCCTCCTCCTTCCACCTTCTTTACCCACAGCCTCACCTCAAATCCAAATATCCTCTCACCACTTAGGCCAAGAGAGCAGCACGTGTAAAGCCAGCTGATATTCTTTGAGGTCCTTGTGACTCCCTGTGTCCCTGGAGAGTGCCACCCTTCCTGAGCTCCTGCTCACTCTCTTCCCTGGTTGGGTTGGTTGTAGATCTCAGGGAGAGGCCATATACTATGGGATGCAATATCTCCCTTGAGAGGAATCAAGAATTGATGAAATGTCTCTCCTTCATCCTGGGCTATAGTTGTGATCTATCTTTTATAAGAAAGTGTGAGTAAATATAAATTGGTGTCATAGAAGTATCGAGTAGATTGGATACTTTTTCTTCCATTCTTAAGATACTTTACTTAGGAGAACATGTTCTGGGTTCATCCATGTAAACATAGAAGAGGTAAAGTCTCCATCTTTTTTAAAGGCTGCATAGTATTCCATGGTACACATATACGGGGAGGGGGGAGGTTTGATAGAGGGAAGGTAAAGGGTGGGACCACACCTATGGAGCATATTGTAAGTGTACAAGTCAAATCTATCAGATACAGAACATAAATGTCTTAACACAATAATCAACTAAATGAGGTGAAAGCTATATTAATTAGTTTGATGTAAGCACTCCAAATTGTATTAAAAAATCAACACATTGTACCCCACATATGCATAAATGTATTCACGATCTACGTGTAAATGACTTAGTAAAAAAAAAAAAAAAGAATTGATGAAATGACTAAAGCATACGAAGCTGGTATTTTTGAAGTTGGGTTACTGGTGACTAAAGATGAAAGTGTAAACACTGTACACCAAGCCAGTTTGTTGTGAGTTACCCTGCATCTATTATAATGCATTGAGGTACTCTGGAATAAAGTAATTAAAAGTTATGCTCCATTCCAGAAAAATGGCAATTGTCCATTACTGCAGGAACATTCAAGGATGGTGGAAGATGAGTAAAGCGCCCCTTGCTTCCTCCCCTTCACAGGGGGGCTGTGGAGTGGGTCATCCAACCTCAAACCCTACTTGCTTTAAGGATACACACTATGATTGGAGGATGAGGAGGTTTGCTTTAGGACTACACAATGTTAGAGTCAGAGGGACTTTGAAAAATGCTGTTGTTTCCTCCCCCCCCCCCATCTTTTGGCTAATAGCAAAATTAGTTTGCCATCTGGGCAACCCTGACAACTCACAGGAGTAATAAGTCACTCTAATGATTGCTATGTCTTGGACAGTGGGTAGAGAGACTAAATACTTTCCAAAAACTGGGAAAGATCAGACTCTGGGTGCTGTCCAGACCCTTTTTCCTGTTGCCTTCAGTAACCCACAAAATTGTTGATGGCCAAGGAACCAGATCGGAAAATGGTCTTAGATCCCAAGAGACCAGATATTTCCCACAACTATTCTTTGTTCAGTTTTTTTTCTATTTATTTATTTATTTTTATTAAGTCATATATACCTAGATCATGAATACATTTATGCCTTTATGAGATTCAGTGTATTGTCCTTCATATGACTTGAACTGAAGAAAAAAAAAATCTTCACTTACAAAAAAATCAACATTTGTACCCAACATTCCACTTTGTTTTACTTTAACCAAAGATAACTCATTTTCACTAACTTTTAGTCGACCTTTAGATAGCTCATTTGCATTAACTTTTAGTCAACCTTTAGTCCTAGCCAAGAAAAATCACTCTCTTCTTTGCTCGAAAACATTATAAAGCAATTTACTTTCATGTCTCCGATATCTCTTTCTGGAAAAGAATGACAGTCCACTGAAAAGGTGCATTTCAGGTTGTATGGAGATTACAACCA
>CAUYQV010029279.1:0-25764 GCA_963574575.1 Galagoides demidoff | reverse complement strand
TGGTCCCAGCTACTTGGGAGGCGGAGGCAGGAGACTCGCTTGAGCCCAGGAGTTGGAGGTTGCTATGAGCTGTGATGCCATGGCACTCTACCCAGGGGGATAGCTTGAGGCTCCGTCTCAAAAAAAAAAAAAAGAACTTTTACAACAGAAGACAGCAAAAATATTTACATTTGGACAGATGAAAATAATGTCACTGCTTTTTAATTATCCTCTCTCCAAAGAATATGAATATTGTTCAATTTCTTTAAAACACGGGATGGTGCTTTGTGAGCAAAGTTCAAAGCCATCTGCTCCTCCGGGGACTCACAGGAGCACGGACGGGTGAGAAGTTGTGTTTTCATGCGTCTGTTTGGGGCAGAGCTGTTTTAATCCTTCACCCTTTCTCTTGCCTCCACCTTCCGACGGTGTTCAATTATGAAGAATTCCTAACTTTCAATGACTTTTTAAAAATAGGCATCTCCCTCATGTGCCGAAAATAATGAGCCTGTAGTTTGAAAGCGAAAAAATGAATTTGATAAAAAACATTTTGCTTGGCTAGAAATGATTTCAGCCGTTCATTAACTGTGAAATAATTCCCCAGTGGATGCTGGAGACCCCAGGCAAGATGTTGCCTGGGGCTGAATAATCTGTGTTCACCTTTTAATCACACTGAGGGGGAATGGAGAGTGAGTCCACCCCTGTTCAAAGTGCGGTCTTTATTTTAATGGAGGGGACATGAAGTGTCAAGACGACAAAGTATCAGATAATTCCAAAATGGTGTGTGGTTTTGTTGTGGGTGAGCATAGCTTTCCTGCTCAGGTGTCTCTAATAATCGGAAAATTCTTTCCCTTTCAAATAATGAAACTGCAGCGTAAAACCTGACCCGAGTTGGCTGTCTCTCTTTTATTCCTCTAAATCTATCTCTGTCTGATCTTCAGGTAAGTGTTTGAGAGCACCCCTTCCTCCTGACAGTATATATTCATGATTTTCAAGAGCCATGCAGTGATTTTCAACTGGTGTGCTGTGAAAGGATCTTAGGTGTGCCACAAACATTTTTAAAGATCATTAATCAAATTGTTTTTGAAAGAAGTTCAAAGCACAGTAAGTATATTCTTCTTTTGCCTATTTTTTGGTTTTGATCAACATAATTGAAGTGTGCCATGAAAGTTTAACCATACGTTCAAGTGTGCCGTGGGATAAAGAAGGCTGAAAACACTGGAATAATGGCTTTCTTTGGCTCTATCTTTGCAGCTTGCCTGGTTCACATTACCAGCGCATGACATTGTCTGTGGAACTGTTTGGCAGGGCTCTAACTTCACAGCTGCTCTCTAAGCAAGCTGCGGGCAGGAAATAGTGCCTTTTTTTTACATTTTTATCTTGAGCAACTAGTGAAGTTCTTGGCAGATGATAAATATCTGATATTTATTTGTTGAAATTAAATGAATTCTGGACCGCAGTAACTTTGTATTGTCTTGAAAATAAATTTTTGCAGTGTTATTTCCATAGCAATTTTCTGTCTTCTCTTTCTTATTCTCCAACAAGCGAATTAAAAGGGTCATCAGGATGCAGTATAATCCCAGAAATAGGTTCTTTTTTATTATTATTATTAGTGAGCATCACTCTGGTTTGAATTTATGTTTTCAGTTTTATATCCTTAATGTTAAATAAGAATTTTAAAGGAAGTCAAAAGTAGTTTCTCTGAGAGACCATTAATTATACTGAACTAAAATCAGCTTTGTTCCTTGTTTGGCTTGGATGTTATTATGTAAACCTGAAACGTTCGGTTTTGTTTTGCTTGGTAGAAAAAAATAGAGAGTAGTATCAGAGATTTACCAGGATCAAGTGGATTACCCGTTCTGCATCCCCTTTCTAACCCACCTCCACCCCTGATTCTATGACGATGATTAATTCTCCTGTGTGAGCAACAGAAAACTGAGAGGAGATTATTAAAGTCAGTTATTGGCACCACCAGTAACAATATATATACAGTGTGGCAGAGTACTGAATGGAGCACGCTTCCTCTTGCCACTTCTTTTTTCCTACCTGCAGTCCATTAAAACACTTGCAAGCAGCACTCAGGCTAAGAATCAATGGCCACCTGCCGAGCCACCTCTGTATGTTTCTCTTTATTCCCTGAAGTCTCCACCCCTGTAAAGAATCACAAGGTAGAGTTATATGCAACAGTCAGCCGACTTTGGCTGCAGTCCTGGGGACATTTTTCTTCTTCCAATGCCTTCTGCAGAATGCAAGGCCACCAGGAAATGGCATCTCCTTCTTTGCATGGTCATGTGCTCTGCTTTTATTTAATAAATCCTCTTTTTTTTTTTAAACAGGTCGTTCTGAATTTTGTATAAGTACTTGAAAAAGCATGACCATGTGCTCTTCTGCTTTTCTTTAATAAATCTTTTTTTTTTTAAACAGGTCTTTCTGAATTTTGTTTAAGTAATTGAAAAATTCTGTTGTCCCTGTACCATTACCAGGATCTTCCATTCTATATCTGAACAACAACAACAAAAAAGTCGCCTCCATTCGCGCAGAACAGGGCCCGTGTAACACACACTCCCGCCTGCCTATCCAAGCTCCAGGCTTCACTTTATAAACACTGCTTTGTTATATCAGACCGGCTATCCATTGACATCCAGGAAAACCGTGATTGAAGTCTTTTTATTTCTATCTGGAAGCTCATTCATCACATGCTAGCAGCTTAAAGTTTTTAAATTATTCTGTATCATTGTCTTTAGGAATTTTCTTTGTATGATCCATTACTCTCACTTCAATCTAGTTTTGCGGTGGGAGCACCTAGTAAGAGCTGAAGCAGAAGAAAGGGTTCATTAAATAATCATTTCACACTTATAATCTATGCATCTAATAAAACCACTGGAAGATTTAAAATAACGTAGAGGACAGGATTCATCGAGGTAGCCTGAAATGCAATTTGAGCAATTATAAAAATATGTTCATCAAATGCAGACGACTAATCCATGTATTTCATGGGAAAATACTTTATTTCAACTTTGACTTCACTCACTAGTTTTTGAATCCAAAATCCTTAACAGCCTATGTCTACTGCGAACTTACTACCATTTTCTTTACCTCCACTATATTGTTTTTTAAAACTCAAATTCCTAGTAAACATCACGTGATAATTACCCTGAAAGTGTATTAAATAATAAAATAGTTAAATGAAACAAGTTCTAACACTCAATTTTCTTTTACAGTTGATCAATTTGACAAGAGAATATAAGGTTCATCAACGTACAGTCCTTTCCAACACTTACGTCTAGTTTTTATTCCAATACCGTTCATGTGTACGTGAAAGCATGTCTGCTACGGTGGGCTAGTAAATATTTTGTTTGTGTTATTAGTAGAAACTTGAGGTTTAAACCTCCAGATCTAACATGGAGAGATAAATCTCCTTGGTATTACTACTTTTGTTTGGGGAAGAACCTGTTGTGTGACCTATTCTATATTATGGCTATAAGACAGGGAGTTTCTTTCTATTGCTTTGGAAAAATTTTTAAACAGATTTTATTTCTTTTTTAAAAAACAATTTCATCCCACATTTCTTGGTATATAGAGTTCAAATTTTCTGGGCATTATATGAGAAAATTAGCATAAAGTGTGGCTATCCAACTGAGCAGAAACTAATTAGTATCCCAAACTCTTCCTTTTTTGAGAGAGGAGCCAGGAGAGGTGATCTGGTCCAGTTCCAAGCTCAGCATTTAGCTCTATGAGCAAATTGTGGGAAAATGATTGTGCTGTGTGGGGTGTATGTGTGTGTGTGTGGAGGGGGGGGGTACTCTGTATGTGTGTGTGTATAAGCTGTGTCATGAAAAAAGCCAACTAGGCTCTTGAGCAACTGGTGCCTGCTAGTGATTTGGTGGTCTTTCAACTTCAAGGGGATATGTTTGGGATACACCTCAAGTGTCAGGCAAGACCATCCAATGTACAAGGCACAACTTTAATAGCAGCACCTGCAGAATTAAACCAAAGCATTTCTTTGAATCATCTAATTTTTCACTGGCATCACCAGACCCTCTGGCTTATTTCACAGCAGCAGCTGCAGTGTGGCAATGCATATCAGAACAGCCAGCAGCTGGTTGCAATTGTAGATTTCTCAAGTTCTAAATTGATATATCTACATTCTGGCTTTAGGAATCAAATAAAAGCAAGTGGACTATGCAGGCATCCTCAAACTACAGCCCTCGGGCCACATGCGCCCCACAGAGGACATTTATCCAGCCCACTGGGTGTTTTTTGCCCCCACTACCTGTCCTGCTTAGCAGCTGACTCATCTCTGGACCTGCAGTCCGGCCCTCCAACGGTCTGAGGGACAGTGAACTGGCCCCCTGTTTAAAAAATTTGAAAACGCCTAGTAGAAAAATTTCCTTAAGGGAACAGCAAATCCTAGTGAGGGTTACTGATGTGAGCTTTCAGGAGCCAGTACTCCCAGAAGCTGGTGAGATCAGAGCAGGGAACCACCTGGGGTATCAGAGCAGGGAACCACCTTAAATTCACCTCCTACCCTCCTGCATTCCTCACTCCCTTCTAAGGCAATGTTTGGCTCAGTCAAGACTTCACATTGTCTCGTTTCATAAGGAAAGTTAAAGCAAGAAAATCAGTTGAATAAACTTCAGTTTCTACCTCAGCAGCCACACTGACACCTATCATCTTTCTAGCAGGGCACTGTGGTGGCATTTTGGATCGAGTTATCACTGTCAGCTAGGATGTTGTACCCGATAGTTCTCTAAATGTCTAGTCATTCCCCTTTCCCCAGTAAATGCTTCTTTGAGCAAGTAGCCATAATTCCCGTCCAGAGAGGATGGAGAACCATTACTGTAAGTGCTTACTGTGGTATTTTAGGGTCTTTCCTCATGGGGGCTCATTCTCTCCAGTCAATGGGTTCCAGGTCTGAGAACAGAGCAAATAATATAAATGTTTAACTTTTATTAGGGAGATTGCCTCTGCCTCCCAGCTGCGTATTCTAATTCATTTTGGTTTTATAAATTAAGCAATTCCCGTATTGACCAATCATCTATTTTACCCCCATAAAAATTGTCTACTAACTATCTTCCTGGCTCTTTACAGGGACGGTCCTCTTCCTGACATCCTAATCTTGCCACTTATTGCAATAGTTGTCCCTACGTTGCTTCTAGTTTTTGATGCTGTTGTTTCTCATTTGGGGATCCCTTCATAGCCACTGCTACCAGGGAGCCCAGTAACAGCATGTCCTAAACGTAACCTTGACTTACAGAAGAGAGCAGCCACTGAGCTGCTCAGTGATCCTGGTACCATCTTTTATCGTGTTGGTAAATGGCATGCTCTCAGGTTTGGATCATGATCAGCTTGTGGATTTTTTGGAATTACACAGTTTCTCTAGAATTCCCACTCCCCTCTCTCTTCCCCTACTATCTGACTTGATATTTCTACTTCATGTGCTATGGGCTATTATTTTTCCAGCTTCTAAGAGCCCTCCTTCCACATAATAGCACTGAGGTCTTAAGCAGACTTTAAATCCTTTTCTATGGATCATGTTTTCATTTCAATAAACTTTATTTTACATGTATCAAACTTTGTATTCCAACAACTCTTCTTGATTGAGCAACTTTAAGACCCAGCTCCATATGTAGACTCATCGTTTCTCAGGAACCGTGAGCTAGATCTTGTTGCTCCGTCAGATTATAGTCCCCTCTCTCAATCCCAAACTCAGAACAACCCTTCTGTTGTCTTATAAGGCAGGCAGAAGTCTCTGCAGCGTTCTGAAGCAAAGAAGTTCATTAGAGTTTATGCAAGGTCAGGAGGAGTGTTCCATTTATGCAAAGCCAAGGAGGTGATCTGGACTTGAAAGTCTTAAGTGCATTATATCAGAATCCTCTGTCCAAGTTTCAGGTCATGTTCCATCTCAATCAGAGTGTTATCTTCGACACAGAAAACCTCCTAGGAATGAGAATCCTATTTTCTTTTCTTTTCTATTTTTAAATTTTAATATAAGGGTACAACTAGGTTATGATATTTGCATTTGTTAGGTAGAGTGCCTCTTGTAGTTGCGTTTTGCACCAGGAAGTGTGCCATAGACGCTCACATTGTGCTTTTTAAGTGGGAGCACACCCATCCCCTCCCCTCCTCTCTTCTCCCCCTTCTATTTTTCCTCCTCTCCCCAACTTGAATTTAATTGAGATTTTCTTTTATGTGGGTGTGTATTAGACCATCTGCTGGCTTCATGTAGTATTGAGTACACTGAACAGTTAAGTGTATGTAGTACCCAACTAGTATTGAGTACATCGAATATTTACTTTACCATATTTGTGATACTTTACTAAGAAAAATGTGTTTCAACTCCATCCTGGTTAATACATAGAAAAATGAGTCTTACAACTTGTTTCATTTAACTATTTTATCACTTAATACACTTTCAGTGTAATTGTCACATAACCTTTACTACAAATTTGAGCTTTGAAAAATAGAATATAGACTATCACATCTTTTTATGGCTGAATAGTATTCCATGGTATATACATACCACAGTTTGTTAATCCATTGGGTTGGTGGGCATTTAGGCTGTTGCCACATTTTGGCAATTATAAATTGAGTGGTCATAAACAGTCTAGTGCCAATGTCCTTATGATAAAATCTTATTTTTTTTTCTCCTGGGTAGATGCCCAGTAATGAAGAATCCTCAAAGAACTCAAATTAGACCTCCCATTTGATCTAGCAATCCCATTTCTAGCCATCTACCTAGAGGAATTCTATTTTCTTTGGAGCTTGCTACCCTTGTAATTAAGTCTAAGGCCTCTTCCTCACCTTGTGCTATCAAGAAAACCCTAATGTTCACTCTGCAGCTTCATTTAATCACTAATCACTCACAGCTCATCTTTCTCCATTATTTCAGTATTAACCAGAAGTAGCCATGTGATTTCATACTTTTTATGATTATTAATTTCCTGTACCTCTAAAATAATTAAAGTAGTGCCGTCATTGATGCATTTCTTCCTTCATCGTTCACCCACCAGTAAAATTCTTAACAACTGCACTAACTCCATCTGCCCCTACCTGTACTTCCTGTCAGTTGACCAACAGATGATGTGTTAATAATTCCAAAATCTCATTTTAGAGTCTGTTTTCTAGGCCACTTCCAGGACTATCTCTTTTAGGTTAAGTTATCTGTATATAGAAACTGAGAAAGAGCTGGGTATGCAAGAGATTCATAGAGAAATACACTTGGGAAAAATCCCTGAAATTATGTGGGGGAAGCAGGACTTGCAGAGGGATAAGCTGAAATTCTATGGAGGTGGGACAGATTTCCTCAGGCCCCCAGGAAATCCCACAGAGAGTGCAGAAACTGAGCTGATGCTTCTCAGTCTTCACAGATTGAGGTGCATGGGCCAAGCCTTGTTCTCCCATGTCTGCCAGTCACTGGATTAAGGATGTTTCAGAGGAAAAGATACATCATTTAGCTGAGGGCACTCAAAGGAATGCAACAGTGATCTTTCTGGTGGTGCTGGGTTGGAGTGCTTCTGTCTTGATGAAAGGCTTCTGGGCAATACTCTATAGCATCTGCTACACTATCAAAATTAAAGGGAAAAATAAATCAAATATCCACATAAAATTCTAGAATGAATATTACATTGCACATTTCTGAACACAGGAAGAAAGCAAAGGAGAAAGGGAGGAATGAGTTAACATCTTCACATACCTATTCTCACATAAGACCATGCTTCACACAGAGCATATATTCTGTTTCTTTCTATCTTCCTCTCTGTCTATATATTTATTCACGCAGCATGTACATACATATATATATATATGAATGAGTAAATGAATGAAAAATTAGGTTTCACATTCCATTCTCCAAAAATATCACATGTGTATATTATTTAATTCTAAACATATTCAAGAAACTCTGCCTCATCGTATCTACTACCATTCATGAAGGCATCATTTTAGTAAATGGTATTATGTGTACATAATCTTCCCTACACTCAACGGCCTACTTCTTCAAACAGCAGCTCTGATTGGACTGTAAATGCTCCTTCCCTTTCCCTTTTTCTTCTATTACCCACCCCTAACCCTTGCTGAATATCATCTCTTAGCAACAGCTAATCTTATTGGTATATTTTGTATTTTAGTGGAAATGTACTATTCCTGACCAATGCACTGCAGGCAATTAGATTTTATTTCTTTTGAATGAAATTAAATGCAAATAAAAATGAATACAAATTAGCTATTTTTAGTAAACCCATTATGTTGTAGTTTTCATTGGTCTGTTCCTAGTAATATTGTATCTAAAAATTAGTAACAAATACGTGTTTGGAAGTAACTTTTTAAATATTCAACTATTACCATAATTTACATTAATAATATCTACTCACTTTTAATTTCCAAAGAAGTTTTTTTTTTCAATTTTCTTAATATTTCTTTCAGGTTAGGCTTTTTCTATTTTCAGGTATATTAAAACTTTAAGAGATGACAAATGCACACCAAATGTTTTAGATGTTATACTAATGTCATATTCTCTAGAAACTTCTTACATGTAAGATATTATTCTACATATTTTCGTTACAGAATGTCTAAACATGATCCCATAATAAATTATAATTTTTAACTAAAAGAAGCTCTGTACTGCTAAACAGAAGACGCCTACCTATAAGCTATACCAAGTACTACTAAATATAAAGGCTTCCAAAAATTTTTACATGCTTTGTAATAGAAAGGTTGTTTTGACTAGAAGTGTGCTTTATATACTAGTAAAATATAGAAGTTTATTCTGTGAATCTTTTTGAACAGTTGTTATCTTGTCAAAGCATTATGCTAGATGCTATGGAAATAAAGCAATGATTAAGATATTTTATCTGTCTTCATGAATGCTATAACATATTGAATTAACAGGTTATGAAAATAATTTATCATAATACAAAATAAAATATGTAAAATAAGTTAGTATAAGCAAAGAAAAACGATCAAATTATTCCAAACATAAGGAGTAGGGAAGATTTTTTTACTAGCATGTAACATACTATTTATCTCAGAATAGTATAACTGTTTCCTTCTCTGTCTTTTCCCCCAACCTCACTAACTTGTGAATACATAAAAGTGAGACTAAGCCCTCATCTCAGTGTTTCCTGTATGCACTGCACAGTTAGAGTGAATAAATGATCTTCCAATCTTTAGTAAGCTAAAGTGTAAATTATCCACAACTTGAAGGATGAGTATCAGTTCTATAGAGAGCTTCCGAGGTGAGAGGAAGGTGTTTAAATGTTCACAAATGTCAGTTGGTACATGTTTAGTGATCAACTTGAGGATATAGAGAAAAGTGGTTTTGGAGCAATAGGTTCATGACAAAGTGTAGAATGTGTTTTGAATGCTATGCATCAGAATTTAGTATTTGTTCCTTTTCTAAATAGAGTTGAGAGTTGTCTTCATGGTCTGTTAACATAATCTGGGCATTCATCAGCCTATTGGATTCCTTAAATCCCATCTAGATAATATATTCTCATTACTAACCTTATTAAATCACTCTTAGAAGAGAAAATAAAATTAAACATAGGAAATCAAAGAAATGGACAATTTTGCTCTAAATAAGGCTGTACCAGATATAAAGTATTAAAGCAATTCGGATATATTTTTAAACTATGAATTTATTAAATTGTTGTATTTCAGGTAAAAACTATATTCCTTGGCTGGGTGCAGTGGCTCATGCCTATAATCCTAGCACTCTGGGAGGTTGAGGAGTGTGGATTGCCTGAGCTCACAAATTTGAGACCAGCCTGAGCTAAAATTAGACATCATCTCCAAAACAGCTGGGCATTGTGGCTGGTGCCTGTAGTGCCCGCTACTTCAGAAGTAGAGACAAGAGAATTGCTTGAACTCAAGAGTTTGAGATTGCAGTGAGCTATGACACCACGTAACTCTACTGAGGGTGACAAAGTGAGACTATGTCTCAGAAAAAAATATTATATTCCTTGATATATTAATTATAATTTAAAGAAATTCTTGTAATACGTATAAAGTTCCAATTAACACTCCTTGGAAATACTACTTCAGATAAATGGGAGGCTTCACTTAGATATAATTTGCATTTGTATGATTAAAGACCAATTAGAATGTGTGTATTATACCCAGCTAGTGTGCCATATACCCATACAATATACGTTTTGGGTGAGAATTTACTGAACTCCTCCCACCCTCCTTGAATTTCATGTCTTCTTGAGAGAGGGTTCTATTCATCTCTCTTGCCCTTTGATGTAAGGGATTGTGGCTTTTTTCATGTAGATAAATTTGAATTCTCTGTAGAGCCTAGTTATTAAGCTTTGGTCTGATTCGAAATATGTAAATATCCTTTCCTGTTGTGTAGGTTATCTATTTGCATTGGTTGTTGTATCCTTAGCAGAACAGAAGCTTTTCAGTTTAATTTTGTCCCATTCGTTTATTTTTGTTGTTACAATTGCCACAGAAATCTTCTTCATAAAGTCTTCCCTAGGCCAATATTATCAAGTGATTTTCCCATGCTTTCTTTGAGGATTTTTATTATTTTATGCCTAACTTTAGATCTTTTATCCATCTTGTATTAATTTCTGTGAGTGGAGAAATGTGCAGATCCATTTTCAGTCTTTTATATCTGGATATCCAGTTCTTCCAGCACCATTTATTGAATAGGGATTATTTCCCTCAGTGTATGCTCTTGTTTGATTTATCTAAGATGAGGTCTCTGTGAGATATTAGTTTCATTTCCTGGTTTTCTATTCAGTTTATAAATCCCCACCAACCCAGGAATGGACTAACAAGCTGTGGTATATGTATACCATGGAATACTACTCAGCCATCAAAAATGATGGAAACTTTCCATCTTTTGTATTAACCTGGATAGAAGCAGAACACATTACTCTTAGTAAAGCATCTTAAAAATGGAGAAGGAAGAATCCTATGTACTTAATTCTGATATGAGGACAATGTATGACCTAGTACATGGTGGGTAGTGGGAAAGGGGGGTGGAGGAAGGGGTCAGCAGAGAAAGGGAAGGAGGAAGGGGGTGTAGGTCACAGTGTTACACACCTTTTGGGGAGGGACACAATTATAAGAGGGACTTTACCTAACAAATTCAATCAATGTAACCTAGTTCTTTGTACCCTCAATGAATCCCCAATAATAATATAAAAAAGTTGGAGAATTCAGTTTCCTCAATGTTAAGAGTTCATATAAGGCTACAGTAGTCGATACACAATGGCATTGGAAGGGAGAAAAAGACACCTAGATAACAGAACAAAATAGAGAACTCAGAAATAGACTGACACAAATATAGTCAACTAATTCTTTGGGAAAGGTACAAAGTCAACTCAGTAAAGAAAGGAAAGTCTTTTCAACAAATGATGCTGGAATAATTGAACATCAATGTGAAAAAATAAACCCAGATACAACCTGATGATTTTCACAAATATTCAAAGTGGATTTAGATTGAAAAAGCTTCTTTAAGAAAAGAGAAAAATTTTGAGTGACCTTGAATTTGGTGATGAGTTTCCGGATACAATACTAAAAACATAATCCATGGGGCAAAAAATGTGAAGTTGGATTTCATTACAAAGTTTTGCTCCATGTAACACAAATAAAGGAAATGTTTACAAATCATATGTAAAGTATTGTATACAGAATATACAAAGATATTTTAAAACTTAACAATAAAAAGCAAAATAATTTTGTATTATTACTGTTAGAAGGCAAATAATCTCAATAAACAACTCACAAAAAATATACAAGTAAGAATATGAAAAGATGCCCAATTATTTGTTGTTAGGGAAATGCAACTTAAATTAATGAGATACAATTCCACACATATTAGAACTTCTAGAATTCAAAAACTTGAAAACACCAATTACTGGTAAAAATGTGGAGCAACAGAAACTCTTCTTTATTGCTGACAAGAATGAAAAAGAGTACAACTATTTTGAAAGCTAGTTTGACAGTTCCTTATACAGCTTAAGATAGTCTTAGCATAAAACCCAATAATTATAATTCTGCTTATTTATACAACTGATTTGAAAGATGATACCTACACAAAACTGGAACACAAATGTTTATAGCAGCTTTATTCAAAATTATCAAAAACTAGAAACAGCCAAGATGTCCTTCAATAGGTGAATGGATAAACTGTGATACATTGATACAATGGAATTGTTACTCCATGATTAGAAGAAGCATGTTAACAAGCCATGAAAAGACATGGATGAATCTGAAATGCATGCTTCTAGGTAAAAGAAATAAGTCTGAATAAATGAATACTCTGTGATTCAATTATATGACATCTTGGGAAAAAAAAGCAAGAGATAAGAAAACATATGTAATTCACAGGGGTCTAGGGTAGGAAAGAGTGCAATAGGTTAATCACAGGACATCATCAGTTTAGGGAAAGTATTCTGTATCATATGTGGTAGTGAATATATACCACTGTGCATTTGTTAAAAAACTTATAACTTTAAAGCACAAATATTGATTGATGGAAACAAATTTAAAAAATATTTAGGAAGTTAACAAATACTAGGATGGAATGAAGAAGATAACTAAAGAATCTGAATATAATGTTATGTATTTGTATTTCTTATTAAATCATAATTATGTACATTAATGCATTTATGGGGTACAATGTGCTGATTTTATATACAATTTGGAATGCTTTACATCAAACTGGTTAACATAGCCTTCACCTCTCTGACTTAATTGTTGCATTAAGACATTTATACTCTACTCTTAATGGATCTGACAAGTACCCTTGCATTATGCACAAAAGGTGAGGTCCCACCAGTTACCCTACCTCTACCAGGCCTCCTCCATCCCCTCTTCTCACTCCCCACTCCCCACTCCACTCCTTCCTTCTGAGCTACTGTTGTGTTTTATCATTCATTTGAAAGTGTAGGTGATTATATATTGGTTTCATAATAGTACTGAGTACATTGGATACTTTTTCTTCCAATCTTGAAATACTTTACTAAGAAGAATATGTTCCAGGTCCATCCACATGAGCATAAAAGAAGTAAAGTCTCCATCTTCTTATAGCTGCATCTTCTTATAGCTGCATATTCCATAGTATAGATATGCCACAATTTGTTAATCCATTCATGGGTCTATGGGCAGTTGGGTTGCTTCCATGACTTGGCAATTATGAATTGGGCTGCAATAAACATTCTGCTGCAAAAATATTTGTTGTAAAATGATTTTTGGTCATCTGAATATAAACCTAGTAGAGGAATTGCAGGATCAAATGGCAAGTCTACTATTAGTTCCCTAAGTGTTCTCCAAACTTCTTTCCAAAAGGAACATATTAGTTTGCATTCCCACCAGCAGTGCAGAAGTGTTCCCTTCTCTCCATCCACGCCAAGATCTGTACTTTTGGGATTTTGTTACATGGGCTACTCTTACTAAAGTTAGATGATACTCCAAAGTGGTTTTGATTTGCATTTCTCCGCTGATTAAAGATGATGAGCATTTTTTCATGTGTTTGTAGGCCATGCACCTATCTTCTTCAGAGTAGCTTCTGTTCAAGTCTCTTGCCCACAATGAAATGGGATCACTTGTTCCTTTCTTATTATTTTGAGTTTTCTGTAGATTCTGGTTATCAAACCTTTGTCAGAAACATAACCTGCAAATCTCTTCTCCCATTCTGAGGGCTGTCTGCTTGCTTTACTTACTGTGCTCTTGGCTGTGCAGAAACTTTTTAGTTTGATCAGATCCCAATAATATACTTTTGGGGTTGCTTCAATTGCCAGGGAAGTCCTCCTTATAAAATATTCTCCCAGGCCAATTTCTTCAAGTGTTTTCCCTGTGCTCTCTCTAAGTATCTTTATAGTTTCATGTCTTAAGTTTAAATCTTTTATCCAATGAGAATCAATTTTTGTTAATGGTGAGGTGTAGGTGAGGAGAATAGCAGAAACAACAGACCTTCTCCCTTGCCTCTTCAGAAATGTCTTTAATACACTAGAGGGGGGAATGTAGGAGATGCCAAGAGCCAGATGACATCCGAGCAAGATGATCTGCAGCTGAGGCGAGGACCTCGGGTCATTCGTCCACAGGAGTTCCTTGTGGAAGAAGAGCCCATGCCCTCAGCCCATAGTCATTGTTAATTATTCCCCTCACCTGTATCATTCCCTTTCAATAAAAGGCTGGTGCAGAGGTTGCTGGAGGCTACCTGGAAAGTAAGGGCTAGCCCTCCTTCCACAAGCTTGTACTTCTAATCCGCCTCTCACCTGGTTCCTTCCTGTGCTAACCGAGACTAGGGTCAAAGGAGCCCAATGGGTCATGACAGTGAGGGTCCAGTTTCAGTCTTCTGTAAGTCACCAGCTAATTCACCCAGCACCATTTGTTAAACAGGGATTCTTTCCCCCAATTTCTGTTTTTGATAGGCTTATCAAAGATCAAATGATGATAAGTGGCAGGGTTCATCTCTTGGTTCTCTGTTCTTTCCATATGTTTACCTCTCTAAAACCTCAAATAGCCAAGACATTACTCAGAAATAAAAACAAATCAGGAGAAATCACGCTACCAGACCACAGGCTATACTATAAATCTATAGTGATCTAAATATATTTTTAAAGTACAAAACAACCTAACTGGAGGGGTTGCAAATATTCTAAACTAATACTTTTGGAAATGGGTGGAATCTATTTAAGACAAAAGGTGAAAACAATTGTCCATAGCACTATTCTCTAGTCAGTAAAGTTATTTCCCATCGACATGTGTATTTGCAATTTTGAAATTTTTAAACACAGATACTGGAATTGAATGATTAAGTAAATTGGCATCAGATGATAGGAGCTAAGTTTCTCTCTGTTGAAATAGGAGTATGATGAAAACAAGAAGTTTAGAATGATCCATGTGGTAGTGTGTTACAGTTAAAGATGCTACCAAACTCATGTTTATTTTAATATAGATACAGAGGGATATGGATATAGATATATTTGTACACATGTATACATATTAGTACATAGATTAGTGAATGTGCACACATCTGCTTACTGTGTCCATTCAGAGGCCACAAAGAGCAATAGCTCAGTTGTAATGAGAATACCTAGTACCCAGATCTTGTTTTTTTTGTTTTGATTATTATTGGTTCAGGTTCATTGGAGGTACAAAGAATTAGGTTACACTGCTTGCATTTGTTAGGTAAAGTCCCTCTTATAATTGTGTCCCTCCCCCAAGAGGTGTGCCATACACAGTGACCCCCCCATCTTCCTCCCTCCTCCCCTCTCCCTGCTCCATCATTGCCCTGTCCCCCACCCTAAATTGATTTGAGTTTTTCTCTTATAGGGCTATGTATTAGATCGCCTATGATATTGTATTACAACCCAAATTATAACTGAAATATCTATGTGTGAATATTTATATAAAAAAAGGATGTAATAAATAAATGTATAAGGAAAATAGACAAATGCTGGAACAGAATTCCAAGTAATTAGGTAATTTCTCCATCCTTAAAGAGATGAAGTATTACTCCCCACTGGTAAGAATGGGTTTGAGCATCATAACTTTTTTCTAAAGAGTACAGTTTGGCAAAAGGAAAAAAAAAGGAATAACTTTACAGTGGAGAAACTTGGAAAACACTACCTAAGCCATGTGCTCAAAATTAATGTTAACAGTGATAAATCAAATTGATAGTTTGTACCTTGAATATGACGTGGTGAGACTGTACTGCACCTCTATGGCCTTCCCCCAAATACTAACCATGTTCTAATCATGAGGAAAACATCAAGCAAATCCCATTTAAAGAACATTCTACAAAATACATAACCAATAATTTTCAGAGCTATTATAATCAACAACAAGAAAATTCTGGAAACTTGTCACAACTACGAGAAGCTTAAGGAGATATGTTAATGAACTGTAATGTGGTATCTCAGATGCAATTTTGGAACAGAAAAAGGACATTAGGGAATAACTCAAGAAACCTGAATAAAGCATGGACTTGAGTTAATAATAACAATGTATCAGTATCAGTTCATTAGTTGTGACAAATGAACCACTAATTAAAGCTAGTAACAAGGGAAAGTAGGTAAAGAGAACCTTCTCTACTCTCTTTAGAAAAATTCTGTAAATCTAAGTGCACAGCCCAGTCCGATTTTATGCCAAAAAACAAGGCCTATAATCCTTCCAAAACAGTTTTTCAAGCAAAATTTTGTATCCATAAAAACAAAAGTGATGTTTGGCATTTTCTGTCAGATTAAATTTTACATTGCTTTTAATCTTTATTTCCTGTAGGAGAAATACACTGCAGGTTTTAGAACAAAACTCACTTTGACAAGTAAATGACTCTCGTGCTGTATATTTTCACACATTAATAGCATCATTTGCATGCCAGGGAAATAAAATTTTTATTCTTCTGTGGCCACCAAGGATTAATTTAATGAATTAGATGGAATTTGAATTGTCTTCTGAGAGAGAGAAGGTTAAAAGGTACCATTTGCTAAATATTGAAAACCTTTAACCCTTGTGGTATAGATAGCCGTGGTTTTTATAGGAACATAAAGCACAGTGGTATCTTGCTTGGAAGTTTTTCTTTTTAAGTTCAGAGGTAATTTATATGAGTCTCTGAGTTAACACACAGTGTTTAGAAATAAGGTTATAATTCTGCCATGGAAGAAGTTCTAAATGTGTTTATCAAATTTCCTATGATTTTTTTGTCTTAATAAACTCGGTGCCTAGAGGAAGAGGTTGAACCTGTGTGGAGCAGCATTGGGCGCCTCCCACAGTAAAATAGGGGACCCTCGTGGACTCCATTGTTTCTATCCCTAAAAGAACAGCCTTTACGTTTCTATTTAATTATTAATTTGGCCACTTGTGAAAAAAGTAAGATCTATATCTTAATTTGTGTTCACGGAACTTCTGTATGGATTTATTGGTTGACATCTGATATTCTCACAAACACAGGGGAAGTCCATTTTACTAGAGGTTTCTGAAAGCAATGGTCACTATAGATAGCATCAAATAATTCCTTTATTCAATATAACCTTTTCCTCCAATAAATAGATTACAACACATCTATCGAAGAAGCAAGGTTATCGAGGCATCTCTGCAAATATCTAAGGCCATAGTCTGAAATAATTGATTAAAACAATCTTTTGGTAGAAAAGTAGAAAAATCAGGTTAAGTGCGAAATTACCTCATAAAGTGTGTTTTATGTTGTTGATATAGGCACAGAAAACAATCTGGGGGTTAATGCATACTAATGAAAGATAATTTTAAGTCATATATTTTCTTGAATCATTAAATTTAATACAACCCACGATGTTTCTACATAGTATTCCATTTAGCATTTTTTTTTAAAGCAGAACATATTTGAAGTTGGGTCTTAAACTGACTTTTTGTACACAAATATATTTTCCCATTATTTGTACACCTTTACATTACAAATATATACATGTTAACACATCTGTAAGGCCAAGTATTAAAAATTGTTTTTTGAAAGATTAACCATCTACAGAACCTATTGTAGCTCCTTTCTCTCTTTTTTTTTTTTTTTTTGAGACAAAAATCTCACTTTGTTGCCCTTTGTAGAGTGCTGTGGCATCACAGCTCACAGCAACCTCCAACTCCTGGGCTCAAGCATTCTCCTGCCTCAGTCTCCCGAGCACAGGCATCTGCCACAACGTCCATATTTTGTTACTGTTGTTGTTGTAGTTGTCATTGCTATTGTAACTGGCAAGGGCCGGGTTCGAACCCACCACCCTCGGTATATGGGACTGGTGCCCTACGCACTGAGCCATAGGCACCACCCATACAGCCGTAATTCTTTCCAGTACTTTTACCGTCCACAAGCCTTCTGGTGGGACTCTCTGGATGGCTTTCCTACCAGCCAGACTGAAGTGGATTCCATGCAGAGGAATTACTTTGTCTAAATCTGGTCCCTCCCTTGGGAGATTTCTTTTCACTGCTTAATTTTTTTTGTACGTATGGGTCACAGTGGTTTGTTCTTTGCATGTGCCATAATCTTTTCTTAAAAATTGGACACTTTAGGTAATATATTGTCGCAAATCTGGGTATTGTTTCTCGGAGCTTATTTTTATTAACCTTTGCTTATTTGTTTAATAACTTGGCTAGAATATTTTAGTGAAGCCTAGCCTCTGATATGGGAAATCTCTAATTTCACTCTCCTAGGGTGTAGAGTACAGGGTATGCACAATCACCAGGCATGACAATTGTCTTAGCAGTGCCCTCCTTGTCTCTTTTCCTGAACTCCGTGTCACACGACTGGCATCACATCCAGATGTTACATTCCACTGTATTATAAGCGGGTTGCTCTGCTGTTTTTGGCAATGTCTTGAAGCATAAATTGTTCCTCAGTCTGGTCCCATTAAATTTAGAGCTTTGAGACCAGTCTTGGAGGTTTCTTTTGACTCTAGGAAGCTTTGTTTAACTAGTTCCTTGATTATCTCCTGTAACTGGCCTATAGTTTAGCCTTTTTTGCACATGGAGCTAACGGCCTCCTCTTAATTATCACCAAAGTCTTCACTGATTTTGAGAGTGCCCTTAGGCTTGAAATTACCCACATGCTATTTTAGGTAGAGTTAAATTCCTTTTTTGAAAGCTTTGGACTTCTGTTTTTATGGACTCTTTCCCTGAGGACCATCTCTAAGCCTCTGCTCTGCATCCTGAGTAGTGGAAACGACCTTTGTTTCACTCAGCTTGCCTTTCCTGGAATCAACAGTCTTTGCTATGAGTGAACAAGAGTGGAGCTTACCAGGGCCCTAATGGTCCTGGTTTATGCCTAGAGAGAACACCAATCCCCAAAGTGGAGACTGCATTGAAGGAGAAAGCCCCTGAAATCTCATTCAACAACTTGACCTCTCCAACACAGAGTAGGAGAGGATTAGCAAAACTGGTGGCCTCTCCTCCTATGCTACACCCTGTCTCTTGCTTAGGAGGTGGAGAGAGAGGGAAGCTGTCCTGCTCTTGTTAGATGGAACTGGTGAGGAAGGGTGGAAGAAGGAAGTGGGAATGGGTCAAACTCAAGAATAAATGTTTCTTAATTCATTTGCTATATACCTGAAGGACAATTTCCAGGGACTTTAAATGGGGTACATGTAAGTGCATGTCTACACACAAACACACCCATAAATACATACCCATTCATAAATACATACATACACATTTCTTCTTTCACTGGTGAGCAGTTCCATGGGGCTCTCCATGCTGCCATTTCAGAAGTGAAACATCTCCTATTACCATTAGTTTCTTGCTAAGCTATCACCAGTGATACCAGGATTCTTTGAATCACATAATTTATTTAACCAGTTTAAGCATAGGTCCTTGTAACAGTTCAATCCCTGGTGTCTGCAGCCGGAGAGGTCTTTCTCTTTCCTTCAAACTTTTCCCAGAAGTACCAGAGCCTCTATCTTTCCAAAGTCTGACTAAAACAACAAATGTGACTTTTAGCAACCTTCAGTCCTTTAAAACAGAGGAAGAGCTGTAGTAAATTCTTGCTTTCGATAACATTAAAACCTCTACCTTATTTTTAATTACAAAATATGCTTGTGTTAAAAGAATCAAAAGTAACATATCCATGCCATAAAATACTATTCAGAAATGAGAAGGAGTACACAGTCAACTCAAGATAGGTAAACCTCAAAAACTTCACGCTAAGTGAAAGAAGCCAGACATGAAATATTACATATGGAAAGATTCCATGTATATAAAATATCCAGAAAAGGCAAATCTATAAAGAGAGAGCAGATCTCTGGTGGCCTGAGGTTGGGAGAGGCACTGGAGATTGACTGTAAGTGGGTACAAGAGGTCTTTTTAGGGATGATGGAAATGTTCAAAAATTGAATTTCAATGATGGTTGCACAACTCTATAAATTTACTAAAAGTCACCTAAACTAGGAGAATATATGTTATAAAAATTACACTTTAATAGAGCTGTTCATACATGATTGTCTTGTTTGTTTCTATAACCCCTATATTTTGCACAATGCTTAGCATATAACACACTCAATAGAAGCTTTTACATGACTGAATGAACAAGTCAATCAATGTAAAGTCCCAAAGGATGCAGTGATCAGCTATTTGCTCAGGTAGTGGAGGGAACAGACCTCAGAGCACCAAGCAACCCTGGTTCTCTAGAAGGTCACCTTACACCAGCAGGGAGGAACATGGGACAAACACACAAATCGTAGGTGGAAATTAGAGACGCATCTAACATGGGGCTAGATCTGATTATCAAGTTTTATAGTTACATTAGCACCATTCCACCTCTAACCAAACCCATTTCAATCTAAGGAAAAATGGAGAGAAGGAAGGATGGAAAAGTCAAGCAAAAACTTCAAGGTCCCACCCCTGCTTCAAACAAAGATCCTTACTATCTGAATTTGTATGGTTAAGATATCTAAGTTTTCAAGTGAAGAATGTGGCGGGCAAGCAAAGAGTAAAGACAATTTTAGATAATCACATTGATTATGCCAATCAATTAAAAACGCATTATTTCCTCATTCACCTCATTATTTCCTCCAGAACCCTTCGTCGACCTCTAACCTTAGCACTTTGTGTTCAGCCACAGCCTCCAACTACTACATATCAGGTTTGGAAGGGTCATTCTACTCCCAGGAATAGAGCACACGCTGAATAGTTGTTGTATGGTTTGATGAAATATCAGCATTACTAAAACACAATGCCAAACAAACTCAGCGTTTTCAGCATCTTAAACATACCTTTAAACTCTTCATTAGTTGAACAAGGCATATCATCTATTTAACAGTTTTCCATAGATTTCGTTACCTTATTATATCCGCAGGACCACATGGCAACATGCAGCATATTGGCAACAGAAGGCCAATGTAAAAACTATTTTTTCCAATTAAAAGTATTATAAAGTTTAGCCCTTACCCACAATATAAAACTAATAAAAATTGGCTTGGCGCCCGTAGCACAGTGGTTACAGTGCCAGCCATGTATAATGAGGCTGGCGGGTTTGAATCCAGCCCAGGAAAGCTAAATAACAATGACAACCACAACAAAAAATAGCCGTGTCTTGTGGTGGGAGCCTGTAGTCCCAGCTACTTGGGAGGCTGAAGCAAGAGAATCGCTTAAGCCCAAGAGTTTGAGATTGCTGTGATCTGTGATGTCATGGCACTCTACCAAGGGAGACATAGTGAGACTCTGTCTCAAAAAAAATTAATTTATCTTACTCATAGCATGTTCAAATTTATCCCAGTCACTATAGTTAAAAGATTTTGAGCTTTATAATTGTTTTACATGCTATAAATGCTTCAAGTACCTAAACAGGTAATGTCCATTTTCTGTTCTTTATTAATTTAGATATTTTCTTTCCCATTACATGAGAGAAAAAGGGAGAGGAGGTTAAATTTAAATAAGAAGGTTTTGTTACTTGATTATAATGCCAAAAAAAAAAAAAATTCAGTATGGATTGAGGATGAGAAACAGCGCTAACTGCATTTTTTTCAATTATCTATGGGTCTCAATTATCCAGGGATCCATCTTCTTTGTTAGAATAAATAACTGCAAGTTAATGAAACTTTTTTGGATTAAATTTGAATCTCACCATGCTCAACTTCATTATCTGGAACTGGACTTTCATTTTCAAAGACTAAAGGGACTTTAGGAAATTACATTTCCTATTGTTATTTTTCCTTTTCTCTGAAAAAGCTGACGCAAACTATTTCATGCATCAAGAGAAATAATGAACCAGAAAGATTGTAGGTTAGCTTCCTTCTTCTACTTTATTGATTGTAAGACTGATACTCTATCATATCCCTGAAACTAAGTGGCTATGATTCTTGGAGTCCATTCATATATATAAAAGTTTTATTCTTGCATAGTAGAGGCATATGCAAAGGCATAAACTGTTGCAAAAGAGTGTTGAAGTGCATTTCTGAACTTAATTTATTAAGCGTGAAAACATTCCACAAAAATTTACTTTCTTTCTAAATGAAGGTTTAATACTAACTCCTGACATAAGAGGGTCATAATTACATTACTAGGATTGAGAACATGGGCCAAGGACCTTAATCAGGACCAGAAGCAAGTTATTTACCTCAGGTTCCTTCAGAGCAAGAAGCATGATAATGGGTTGTTACAAGGATATTAATAATTATAAATCAAAATATAAGTATCTAGATCCTGCCTTGCACACAGCTAATGAAATGGCAGTGCACCACAGTCGTCATTATCATGTTTGATTCCTTTCTTTCCTTTATTCCCATTTCATCCCAACGGAAGAAGCATCTAGAAATCAATGTCTACAGACGACTCTCCAATTTGCCCAGCCTTTCTTTGCCTTTTGGCCACTCTTACCTAAGACCACAGTGCCACATCCTGGTCTAGTGTAATAGCCTCAGGACTCTTCTCTCCTGCTCCAGTGTTTTCTTTTTTAATCTGCCCTCAGGGCCAGCAAGAGATTTCTTTTAAGGAGACAGTTGATCACGTGTGTCTCCACGGCAGGAAAACTTTAATACCTCATCAGACATTATTCACATCAACATTCAAAGTCACAATGTGTCTAACCCACATTACCAGTATCCTCATCCTCTGTCTTCCCTCATCTATCACCCAAAAACCCACCCTAAATCCTATTATTCACTTAATGACAGGCTCTGAATTTTCCCAATCCACAGCCTTGGTTTGAAATATTCTCATTGACTTTAAGACCTCTCCTTCTACCCAGGGTGCAGCCAGAAACCCCCTGTAAGGAAACTTCTAATTCTGAATCCAATGCATCATGCAGTTTCCTGAGACACCAACTTACATCTTTCCTCCACAACTCCTACCATATGGGATTTTGCTATGCTTGCCACTTGCTGGAGCACTACATCAAAGCTGCCTTTTATTTATCTGAAGATTCACTAGATTGACACATTATTATGACTGTGTGTTTGATTTCCATGACAATTCTGACATGAAAGAAGGGTTTTCAGTGTCCTTAGTAATGCTTTAGAAAGATCCTCACACCACAAAGACCCACCAGCTCTAGAATAGCAAGCAGCCTGAACAAAACTTCCACGTCTAATTTACATAAAAAACTTGGAAAAATCCATTCTTCTCTTCTTCCTATACTTTAACTAATGTGTCTTTCAAATTTTCATCACTCTCAAGAAACATCTCACAGCTCCTTTAGAGTATACTCTTTCTGTCCTTTAATATAGTTGAACTTTTCATCTTTCCTACAACTCAAACCACCTACGCCCTTTCCAGAATGTTTATATTTGTGCCTTTTACTCTCACCGTATCACATGCTCTAAGATAAAATATTTATTTTGTTTCTCATAGTACCAGCATCAGAGTATTCCTCATAGCAAGGATTCAATAAACGCGTGGTGAGTTGAAATGATGTAATGAGAATATCACCTAAGATTTATAATATCCTTTATACTTTTGAAAACAAAAGTGCAGCCATAGAGATCCATGGCAGAGCTGGTCATGATACCAGTGCTCAATTACAGACAGAAATTGACAAGGAAGAATAACAGAGAATCAAGTCATCACTTTACTTCTGTGTCCTTCCTCCTCCAAACTGAAATGACTGTATTGTCCCTAGAAAAGAAATGGTTTAAATAAAGGAAATACAGTCATCCTGTAAAACATTACCCAACATGTCAGAAGGAAGTAGAACTAAATAGGTGAACTCTGCAAGTGTCACTGAGACTCATGTTCAGTTAAAAATCATCTCAAAATGTCAAAACAGTATTTTATCACTTATATTGAAGCTATTAAATATATGATGCCATATGTTCTTTAGGAGTACCCCTGTACACACAAATGCATGGCAAAAGATGTGTGAGGATATGTATAAAACTGAGATGTTATTAATTACCTTTGAGGAGAATCAAGATGGGGATGGTGCTCATCAAACTGAACTCGAGCATTTTTTTTTAATTTAAATAATGCTTTGATTCTTTAAACATCTCTAAGCCAGATGCTGGTACTCAAATACTGCCAATGGCACTCACTACTTATGCGAGTTTGTCAATAAATTCTTTGCTCTTCTTTTTCCTATCTGTAAAGTTTTTATAGTACACTTACCTAAGAGAAAAGGCTGGTTTCCTGGTCAGGAAAAATAATTTGTAAAAAAATCCAATACTTATTGAAAAAGAAGAATCTTTATATTCTCACTCCCCAAAACATTTATCTTTATCATTTTAGATGTTCCCTATTATAGGTGGGAAATTTGTATAAACTGTAGGTTGTGATCTGAAAATACAAATGAACTGTATTAATTTAGAGGCGCATATGCACTTTGGTTGTTGGGTTGAATTATGTTCTAACAGGTTACATCTTTGAGACAAAATATCTCTGAGATCTTCAAATGAAAAAAATTCAGGAAAAATTCAATGAACTATGCATCTTTTTTCATGGCTGAATAGCATTCCATGGTGTATATATATACCAGCTTCTTAATCCATTTCTGGCCAGTAGATGATCTAATACATAGCCACATAAGAGAAAAACTCAAGTCAATTCAGGGTTGGGGAACAAGGGAGCAGGGATAGGAAGAAGGGAGGAGTAGGGAGTTAAGGTGTATGGTGCACCTCTTGGGGACAGGACACAATTAAAAGAGGGACTTTACCTAACAAATGCAAACAATGTCACCAAATTCTTTGTATGCTCAATGAACCTGAAACAATAAAAATACTACCTCTGGCTACTTTTCTTTCTTTCTTTTTTTTGAGACAAAGTCTCACTTTGTCACCATTGGTGGAGGGTGGCATCACAGCTCACAGCAAACTTAAACTCCTGGACTTAAGTAATACTCTTGCCTCAGCCTCCCAAGGGGCTAGGATAGGGTGACCAGATTTTAACATTTGTAAAGCAGGACAACATGGAGTGGGGGGCAGGGATGGGGCAGGGCAGGGCCTGACAAAAATGCAAACTTTGATAAGCAGTTCTGGATAATCACTTCTCAATAATTATTTGTTATTATTACAGTTTAACATTATAAAATTAACAAAAATAATATAAAACTCATATTCTGGTGAAATAGCCACATGGCAGCAGAAAACTGTATATTCCCTTCCTGTTCTCCCACCCATTCCTGCATTCTTTCCAAAAATCGGGACTTTTTTAAAACACTGCAGGACGCAGGACAAATTGTTCAAAAGTGGGATGTCTGGTCACCCTACTCAAGCTGTCCCCCTGGGTAGAGTGCTGTGACATCACAGTTCACAGCAACCTCCAACTCCTGGGCTCAAGCAAGTCTCCTGCCTCAGCCTCCCAAGTAGCTGGGACCACAGGCACCCACTACAACACCCGGCTATTTTTTGGTTGCAGCCGTCATTATTTGGCAGTCCCGGGCTGGATTCGAACCCGCCACCTTAGGTGTATGTGGCTGGAGCCTTAGCCACTTGAGCCACAGGCACCAAGCCAACATTTCCTTTTGATTTGTTTTTAGTATGTTTATTTCTTTCCTCACATTACTCACCTGTTCTTTTTTTATTATTATTAAGTCATTTGTACATATATCATGAATATGTTTATGCCATTGTGGGATTCAATGTGTTGATTATTTGTACAAATTGGAGTGCTTACATCCTACTAACGAAGATAGCCTTCACCTCATTTACCCAATTACAGTGTTAAGACATTTGTGTTGCCTGTGGCTCAATCGGCTAAGGCGCCAGCCACGTACACCTAAGGTGGCGGGTTCGAATCCCCAGCCCAGGCCTGCCAAACAACAATGACGGCTGCAACCAAAAAATGGCCGGGCGTTGTGGTGGGCGCCTGTGGTCCCAGCTACTTGGGAGGCGGAGGCAGGAGACTCGCTTGAGCCCAGGAGTTGGAGGTTGCTATGAGCTGTGATGC
>CAUYQV010029278.1:0-16062 GCA_963574575.1 Galagoides demidoff | reverse complement strand
TTTTTTTTTTTTTTTTTTTTTTTGAGACAGAGCCTCAAGCTATCCCCCTGGGTAGAGTGCCATGGCATCACAGCTCATAGCAACCTCCAACTCCTGGGCTCAAGCGAGTTTCCTGCCTCCACTTCCCAAGTAGCTGGGATCACAGGCGCCCGCCACAACGTCCAGCCATTTTTTGGTTGCAGCCATCGTTGTTGTTTGGCGGGCCCAGGCTGGGGATTCGAACTCACCACCTTAGGTGTACGTGGCTGGCGCCTTAGCCAATTGAGCCACAGGCACTGAGCCAAGAGAAATCTTAATAGTAAAATAAGATAACCAAATAAACAAAATAACAAAACACCTAGAAAATAAAGATAAAACAAATTTCTTTTAAAGCAATTCTTAGGTCACAGGGAAGATCTAAATCAAGATTACAGAATATTCAAAACTAATAAAATGCATAAATAAGAAAATTAAAAAATATAAAGGAAAATAATAACTGCAAATATGGAAGAAATTAAGAAATACATAGATTACCCTTCTCAAAAAATTGCATATAAATGTGAAATCCTAGAAAATACAGAATTCTGTGAAAATAAACTTACGTAAAATGTCTGCAGAAGACAATAAAGAACTATACACAAAAATATTATTTTAACAAAGAAGAGTAGTTTAAAGAAATAGTACCCTCCAAACAACCAAACAATAAAAACAAAGTACCAGGACCAGCTAAATTTACAGGGAAATTCTACTATAGAAAGTATAGGGAATTATACCATTTCATTAAAGAACAGATCACTTTAATGCTCTTAAAAATTTTCCAGAGAATAGAAAAGGAAGAAAATCTCTGACACAAAAACCCAACACACACATACCACACACATACCATAGACCAATCTCATGTATTAATATGAATACATAAATCCTAAAGGAAACAGTAGCAAATAGAACACAGCATCAAAGTAAAAGAATAATCACCCTCACCAAGTGTGATATCCATTAGGAACACATACACGATTTAATAATAGGAAGATGTTAACTTAATTCACTCTATCAACAAATCTAAGAAGAAAAAGCATATAACTATTGTAATAGACGCTAAAAAGAATTTGTTAATTTTCAACAAATAACACAAATTTTTAAAAACTCACTGAAAGTATCTTTTCTGTCTTAATATGATTATGTATTTATCAATTCAAAGCCAACATTATATTTAAACACTAAAAACATTCCCTTACAATTACCGCTAATACTTTACATTGTTGGTTCTGGCCAATACATTTCATGAAATAAAGAAATTAGAGGTTGTATGAGTCTCCTCAGGCTGCCATAATAAAATACCATAGACTGGGTGGCTTAAACAATGGAAACTTATTTTCTCAAGTTCCAGAGTCCTAGATCAAAGTCTAGCAGAGTTAATTCTGCTAATGCTCTCTTCCTGGCTTGCAGATAGCTGCCTTCTCACTGTGTCCTCACATGGCACACACAGAGAAAGCACACACCAACAAGCACGCTCATGTCTCTTATAAGGCCACTAATACTATTGGATCAGGGCCCCACTCTTATAACTTCATTTA
Source organism: Galagoides demidoff (assembly GCA_963574575.1). Lineage (NCBI taxonomy): Eukaryota > Metazoa > Chordata > Mammalia > Primates > Galagidae > Galagoides > Galagoides demidoff. Next base: position 14,509 of record CAUYQV010029278.1, on the reverse strand, counting down.
ACTTTAGTTACTTCCTTAGAGACCTCATCTCCAAATACATCTATACTGGGAATTAGGTCTTCAAAATATTAATTCTGGGGGACACAAACATTTAGTCTGTAACAGAGGTATACAAAACAGAAAGGAAAAGATAAAATTATCATTGTTGAGTCATGATATGCTTATATACCTGGGAAATATAAGTCATTTATTACAAAGAATATGAGAATTTGGTAAGGTAATGAGATGCAAAGCGAGCAAAGAAATCAAAGCTTTCATATATATATAACAGCAACCTCTTAGAAGAAAGAGAAGAAAAGATCTCATTTGCAATGGTAGTAATAATAATAAAAACACCAAGAAATAAACTTAGGAAGAAATGTGTTAGCTGTATATAAAGAAAATATCTAATTGCTACTGAGGATAGAAATGAACCCTTTAGCAAATGAAAGACAATCATAAAGAGACTCAACATAGAAAAGAAATCTACATTTAATGCAATACCAATAAAAATTCCTACATGATTTTTTGGGGGACTAAAGCTGATTCTGAAGTTTGTGTGGAAAGAAAGGTAAGAATAGCTAGAATTCTGAAGTGGAGCAGGAGCATACAGGGAGCTGGGTATGCTTTTGTATCTCTGGGGCTACAACTCCTAAGATGACAATTTTGCAATATTCATTAAACTTACACAAGTATGTACCCTTTGGTTCAGGTATTCCACTCATAGTAGGTTATCCTTCAGAAGCATATCCATGTGTGCAAGTGCCATATGAACAAGTTTATGCACAGTAGAACTATTTGTAATAGCATATAATTGAAAATATCCTTACTGTCTATCTACAGTAGTCTCATTAAATAAATCATGGACTAGCTATACAATGTAATATTTAGTGACTCTGAAAAAAGAAAGAGAAAGTTCTTCTGGATTGAGATAGAATGCCAAGATAAATAGATAAGTGAAAAAAAGAGGTGATTTTGTGTAAAGTATTCTATAGTTTGCCATTTTTTGTAAAGAACAAAGAAAAATAAAAAAAAATCTCTATGCACACACACCTGTATATATATATATATATATATATACCCATGCACATATATTTAATTGCTTGTGTATGCATAAAGACTATCTCTGGAAGTATTCATCAGAGACTAGAAGCATTAGCAGCCACTGGACAGAAGAAATGATAGGAGAGAACGTTTTTACCCTTTTGTGCCTTTTGAATTTTGAATCACATGAACCTGTGATTCAAACTTAGAAATTAAAAATTAATTTTAAACATTTAAAAATTAAATTAAATGATCAAAAAGTAACTTATTTCTGGTTTTTTTTAAAGACACAATCTCATTATGTCACCCTCAGTAGAGAACCATGGTGTCACAGCTCACAGCAACCTCCAACTCTTGGGCTTAAGCGATTCTCCTGCCTCAGCCTCCCAAGTAGCTGGGACTACGGGAGCCCACCACAATGCCTGGCTATTTTTGTTGTTGTTGTTGTTGCTGTTGAAGTTGTCTGTGTTGTTTTAGCAGGCCCAGGCTGGGTTTGAACCTACCAGCCCTGGTGCATGTGACTGACACCCTAACCACTGAGCTATGGGCGCCAACCTTTTATTTCTGGTTTTTGGAAATATGGAATTGAGCCAAACTGTAAATTTAAGACCATGAAATACAGCAACAAATAGTTGTTATTCTTCTAAATTATGTATCCCAAATTCACATTCAGTTATAAGAAAAAAAAAAAAAGATTGTGGGAAGTGGGAGAAAAGAGGAGAAAAGTGGGTCTGTGGGAAATGAGTCCAGGAATCTATGCAGAGGGAGAGAGAACCAGAGAAAGCTGGTGAAACAGGAGGGAGTACAGGCATTCTACAAGTTCTAGGGTGAGATCAGGTGAAATGTTTTTGCAGTACTGATACCTACTTGGGATATGAGCTAAAGCAAATTATTCTGTTACACTGATCTCTAAAATTATTATGTGATAATAAAAGAGTTTATTTTTTCCATTGAAATCTAAAGGTTTTTCTCATGAACAGGAATCAATACAGGTTTGGGAAAGTCACATAGGAACTTAGTGCCTCTTTGACGTTCCAAAGTGATTGTATTGTTTCATCTTTGTCCACTTGAGAGTTGGAGATCCACTCATTAAATAATGCCAGGAGGTTATACTTAAAAACAGCATTTACTTCACTTTTTAAGTCTCCTTTGACCACAGATAAATCTAATTTGTGGGACTATAAATAACTCTGGTTTTGTATCCAATTTTTCAATTAAAAACATCAACTCCTAAAGAAGCTACCCTTAGAAAATTGAGCAGCTCAGTGAAGAAAACCTTGTTTCTGGCTACAGTATGTTGGCCTGAATAATCCTGTCTTATAGGATGCTAGTGTAGGGCAGAGTGACGTGAAGTTGGGGACCCAACAGAGTTTTGAAGGTTCCTATCTCTGGCTTATGAAATAATACAAGTATGTTTGGAGAGACACGTTACCTCTATTGCCACCTGCTGGTAAACTCAAGTCTCATTTAATTATTTTAGTGGCTCTCCCATTCCTGATTTAAACAAGATTTGGAGCATGGAGATTGATTTGCAGCCAAGCAACTTTTGCTGCTTTGGAAGAGGTCACTGGTTTACAGGCACAGTGTCTGATGCAACAGGATTGATCACGCTGAGCCATGTCCTGCAGCACATAGGACAGCATAAAGACAGGCTGCACTGACGTCTGCACTTAGACAGGGTTTCCTCTGGGAGGGCCTCCCGCCTTGCCAATTCTTTAAGTTTGTCTACTCGCATGTCCAGCTAAATATGAGAATTTTTTTACACCTAAAAAGACCAATTTTTAAAACTCAGAATGGGCTAGGGCGCTAGCCCCACATACACTGGGGCTGGAGGGTTCAAACACGGCCCGGGGGCTGCCAAACAACAATGACAACTACAACCAAAAAGTAGCTGGGCATTGTGGCCGGTGCTTGTAGTCCCAGCTATTCAGGAGATTGAGGCAAAAGAATTGCTTAAGCCTAAGAGTTTGAGGTTGCTGTGAACTGTGATGCCATAGCACTCTGCTGAGGGCAACATAGTAAGACTATCTCAGAAAAAAATTAAATAAATAAATAGGGTGGTGCTTGTGGCTCAGTGAGTAGGGTGTTGGTCCCACATACTGAAGGTGGTGGGTTCAAACCCGGTCCTGGCCAAACTGCAACAAAAGAAATAGCCGGGCATTGTGGCGGGCACCTGTGGTCCCAGCTACTTGTGAGGCTAAGGCAAGAGAATCACCTAAGCCCAAGAGCTGAAGGTTGCTGTGATGCCATGGCACTCTACCAAGGTCAACAGAGTGAGACTCTGTCTCTAAAATAATAATAATAATTAATAATAAAACTCAGAATGATTTGAGTGTGAATTTTTAGAAAATTGAGTTAAAGTCTTCCAAATGAACACAGTCACACACACACACCCCCGCCCCTTCACACACACACACATGCTTGCTTCACTTTGGTTCTGGGATTGAAGTCAACACTGACAAACAGAGACTCTTTCATCTTTTCTGCATGCAGCCTTCTCTTGCTTCTCTAAGCCATATACTTTACTCTTCTGCTTTTACAAAACCTACACTTGATACTCACTACTTACACACTTAGCTGCAACACAAACATTTATACGTGCACAGTATGGCTAATGCAGGCATCTATTAATCTGGCAACCTTTGCACATTTTCTTATATTTGTAGTAGCATATAATCCCCCTTTTATCTGGAGTCTTAAGAAAGAAAAAACGTGATCATTTCCCACCTATGGTATTACATCGTGACAGTAGTCAAAATATTCCCCTGGTGGTGCCCGTAGTTCAGTAGGTAGAGTACCAGCCACATACACCTTGGCTGACGGCTAGCTAAAACAACAATGACAACTGCAACAACAACAACAGAAAAAATACTTGGGTGTGTGGCAGGCACCTGTAGTCCCAGCTACTTGGGAGACTGAGGCACGAGGATCACTTGAGCCCAAGAGTTTGAGGTTGCTGTGAGCTGTGATGCCACAGCACTCTATCCAGGGCAACAGCTTGAGAATGTGTCTCAAAAAAAAAATAATAATAATAATATTCCCCTGAAGAACTGTAAGATTTGGAGCAGGTTTTGTTTATCCATTTATCTATTGAAGATCATTTGGGTGGTTTCTAGTTTTTGGTGATTATGACTAGAGCTGCTATAAACATACATGTACAGGTTTTTGTGCAAGCATAAGTCTTCATTTCTCTACAGAAATACCCAAGGAATGGAATGATTGGGTCATATGGTTTGTGTATGTTTAATTCTCTAAGGAACTGCCAAAGCAGTGTCCAGAGTGGTTTTACCACTTTGCATTTATACCTGCAATGCATGACACTTCCAGTTGCTCTGCATCCATATCAGCACTTGGTATTGTCAATACTTTTTATTAGCTGTCATATTATAGGAAGTGTGTAGTGGTAACTCATCATGGTTTATTTTGTTTTATTTTATTTTATTTTATTGTTGGGGAATCATTGAGGGTACAAAGAACAAGGTTACACTGATTGCATTTGTTAGGTAAAGTCCCCCTTAAAATTGTGTCCTGTCTCTTTTTATTTTATTATTATTATTATTTTTTGAGACAGAGTCTTATTATGTTGCCCGCGGCAGAGTGCCATGGAGTCACAGCTCACAGCAATCTCAAACTCTTGGGCCTAAGTGATTCTCTTGCCTCAGCCTCCCAAGTAGGTGGGACTATAGGCGCCTGCCACAATGCCCAGCTTTTTTTTTTTTTTTTGCAGTTTTTGGCTGGGGCTAGGTTTGAACCCACCACCTCCAGCAATGGGGCCAGTGCCCTACTCCTTGAGACACAGGTGCCACCCTGCCCAGCTATTTTTTTAGAGACAAGGTCTCACTCTTGCTCAGGCTGGTCTCAAACTCCTCAGCTCAAGTGATCCACCTGCCTCAGCCTCCCAGAGTGCAGGGATTACAGGTGTGAGCCACCATGCCAGGCCTCATCATAGTTTAATTCCTATTTCCCTAATGAATAATGTTGCTGAACAACTTCTTATGTACTTACCATCCAGCTATCCTATCTGGTTAAGTGCCTATTTACTTTTTTTTTTTTTAATTGGGTTATTTACTATTGTTTTATGAGAATTCTGATGTGTTCTGGGTATGGTGGTTCTTGAATCATGATAAAAAGTGTAAACATTTGGATCTTTTAGTATAAGCCTATTTAATTCCATTCATTGTTTGGATTTATATATGTGATATATGGAAATTTATCAACTAAACTTTTGCATTACCCAGAACTATGGATATTTTGAATGACTAGACACTTTCTAAGGAGGTCTAGAGAGAAGGCTAGTGAGCAACCCAGACAAGACTCTAGAGAGAGGCATTTGCCTTGGTCAATTCTCCAGGATTTAGTTTGAAACTTTGAAGGTTTAAAAGCATGAGTAGGCCAGTGTCTCAGGAGCTGGTTCCACCTGAGAACACTTATTAATGCTAGCAAAGTTTTTAAGAGACTATTTGTGCAAGGCCAGGGTGGCAGCTAACACAGTAAGGGAGCCTTTGGTATCTTCTCCCATAGATCCATATAATATTCATAAGCTTTCTTTGTGAACCTAGTGTAGGAGTAAGGACTTAGCTGTATCAATGATTGTAGTGAGATTTTCATTAGGCCATGGTGGAAAAAAATAAGCATAATTTATCTTTTCTAAATTGATTCAACTTAAAGGGCTATCTTTTATTCTGAGTTTATGACCTTTCTACAACTTTGACAAATTCTAAATGAACTTATTTCCTTAGGGTATATAGATGATTGTTGGCCTAGAAGCCATTCTGAAAGTGAAGAGGCATTTCATACTACAATTTCAGTCTTATTTTCTGAATTCCTCAGACTTTGGGAGCTCCCTCCCTTCCCCCTTGTCATCTGTATATGCACAGGTCAACTGAACTCAACATTCAAGGCTCTGTACCATTTGATTCCTAGCTTCCAATTTCATTTCAATCTACTTTGCTCTGTGAATCCTCTTTAGGTAAACCGATTTGCTTGCACCCCAAGTGCTAAATTTTTTCTTATCTCTGGATGTTTGCTCTGTGACTCATAGAACTTCCCTCCTTCCTCCACCTATCTTCTTTGATGTCTTCTGAGCCAAAAGCGATCCCATCTTCTTCTGGTTTCCTATAGCACTGTCTGTCGTGCTATCCCCTCAGGCTATCCCCCTGGGTAGAGTGCCATGGCATCACAGCTCATAGCAACCTCCAACTCCTGGGCTCAAGCGAGTCTCCTGCCTCGGCCTCCCAAGTAGCTGGGACCACAGGTGCCTGCCACAACGCCCGGCCATTTTTTGGTTGCAGCCATCATTGTTGTTTGGCGGGCCTGGGCTGGGGATTCGAACCCTACACCTTAGGTGTACGTGGCTGGCGCCTTAGCCGATTGAGCCACAGGCGCCAAGCTTGAGGTATATTTGTAAAGTAAGATATATGCAACCAATATGATAAATAGCATCAAGTATTTTAATTTTTTTTTACTTGCATCACCTGAAAGCAATTATCAAGAGAAAAAATATGGAGCATGTTACATTTACATAATAATAGTGATTTCATTATTTTAACAGTAACAGACGCAGAAATAGCTTGCAGTCACTCTTCTCTCATTCAGTCTAATCTTGGGGGCGACACAGGATAAACTGACCTCTATTATACTAACTAATGGAATTCACACAGGACTCTCATTCTTATTAGAATCCATTTTTCTACCAAGCTCATAAACATAAAGGACAAGATAGGTAAAAAGATGATAGGTTGACTGATAGGCAGAGATGTATAAAAAGACGTCTGTTGTTTCAGAATATTACGGGGTACGCGTGTTTTAGTTAAATAATTTGCTTTTGTGTATTTTAAGTCAAAGTTGAAAGTTTGCTCTGCACTTTGTACACATAAGAGTTGACAGACCAATTCCAGTTTAATATCGAGGACATTTTATCTTTGCTTTCTCCATTCTTTGTGATACTTTACTTAAAAGAATGATATCCAGGTTTTTTTTTAATGTGTTTGTGTGTATAATCGTACGTCTCACATAATGCCACCTTAAAATTGTTTTCAATGCTTTCCTAATGCTTTTATACACCCCACAAATATTGATTACCAAAATTAAAAATAATAAAGTTTTTAAGGTCATCAGCCGTCTTAATAATTCAAATGAATACTAGGACTAGATTGGGAAATAACTCATGACTAGTGAGGTAAACTAAGCATGGAAACTACACACATAAATGGAAGTTAAAGCTTGGGAAATCTTGAATATTTATATGTTTGACTGAATATGTCCAAAAACCCTAACAAAATTCTAAAAGACAAAACCAGGAGAAATAATTGAAAGGTATGACAGGACAAGTGAGCATTGTGTAAACGTCTCTGAAAAGGGCCAAGTGAAGTAAAAGGCCTCAGAATGCCAGCGAAGACAGAGAGAAGGGAAATGGTTACCGAAAGTCAATAAGCTGAAAGTACCAAGGTCTGCTTCAATTATGTTGTAATCAGGGAGACGTGACAATGAAATATCACTTATAAAAAATAAATACAGGCTCGGTGCCTGTGGCTCGATCAGCTAAGGCACCAGCCACGTACACCTAAGGTAGCGGGTTCAAATCCCCAGCCCAGCCCGCCAAACAACAATGATGGGTGCAACCAAAAAATGGCCGGGTGTTGTGGCGGGCGCCTGTGGTCCCAGCTACTTGGGAGGTAGAGGCAGGAGACTCGCTTGAGCCCAGGAGTTGGAGGTTGCTATGAGCTATGATGCCATGGCACTCTACCCAGGGGGATGGCTTGAGGCTCCGTCTCAAAAAAATAAAAATAAAATAAATAAATAAATAAATACAAATATCACTCATCCTGCCACACACACGAAAAATATGTAAAATACAATTACTGCCCAATGAAAGCACATAGGACATGGGCATTTACTAAAGCACCTTTTAAAGGCACTTCCAAGTGAGAGAAGATAATTCCTGAAGAATAATTTAAGAGGCAAGAAGGAAGTTTAAAAAGTGAGTCACACACACATATAACATATTGCATAAAATGTGAGTGGCATATTGGTGCAATTTGGAAGTTCACAAGAAAGAATTTATGTTTTGGAGAAAATGAGCAAGTGGATGAAAGGGTAATAACAAAATTAGTGGACTCTCAGATCACTAGTCTAAACTTATTAAAGGGTGTAAAATTTCAAAGGGGTTAAATGCAAAAAAAGTGCAGAAAACTGAAGACATTGGTGGTTATACATATATTGCCAAAAAAAAAAAATTGGTTATGTTCTAGCTGTCATGAACAAACATGCCTATGAAAAGAATCCTGAAAAGTTGAAAGTAAAAGATTTCAACCGATGTGCTATGCAAACATAAATTAAAATAATGCTTAAATGGCTCTAGCAATGTTATAAATATTATATTTTCTTCTATACACAAAATACCATTAAAAAGGGAGTCACATGTAATATGACATGTTGCATATTTTACTGGTTTTATTATTTTGTTTGTTTTGTTACTATTTTACTGTTAATTTACTAATTAATATTGACATAAATAAAATCACCAAAGGAAGAACAATACAGAGGGAAAATGGGATGGTGTGAACTTGTCTGGGACCATGATTGTTTTCAATGTTTATAAGCAAAAAAAGAAAGAAAAAAGACACAGAGAGCAATTTGACTTCTGGGATGGCTGCGTAAAAGCTAAGTCAGTCTGCTCTGTGAACTCACAGAGTTAACTAACAGTCTGGACTGAGTAGAAAAATAATTTGGTTACCAAGAAGTGCTGGAGGATGAACCAGAGCAAGTGATTTCTGGAAAGCTTTCAGAACTTCAGCTGAGAGTGGAGAAGGGGACCACGGTTCCGCACATGACTTTCTTATTGGGGAGACGAAAACCAGTCTATAATGAGGTGGTAATGATGGTGACACAGCCCCACAAGGATGCTAGAAACCACTGAACTATTCACTTTAAAAGAGTGAACTTTATATATTGTGAATTTATCTCAATAAAAGTTTTATACATTATGTAATAATCATATGCAAAGATGACCTCAACACAGGGTGAATTGCTAGTCTCTTCCTTTTAGCCTGAAATAAGGCCTCGGCTTCAGCACATATGGGCAGATAAAACTCGGACATTTCACAGTCCTTCTGGCCTCAGAACAGAAGACAGAATTTAGGTAACCACAAATCACACAAGGTGAATGGGTGCGTTCTTGAAAGGAGAGCCAGAGACTCTTTTGTACTATATACAAAACAAACAACAAAAAACCCCAACAATTAGAAATAAGCTCAAACATGGAGTAATGATAAAGCTTTTAAAAGGAAATAGAAGGTCTTTGTGACTTGATTTTTTCTGGAGAAATGACAGAAAGAATCATCATATTATTATAAATAATCAACTAGACCTCATATAAATTATAACCTTCTGGCTCACCAAATAACTCTGTTAAAGATCTTTAAAAGTCAAGTCACATACCAGAGTATAATGAATATATTGATAAAGAGCCGATGTACAGTGTTATAGAAAAAGTCAATAATATAGGAAGAACCTCAATTAAAAAATAAGCAAAATTTTAATAGATATTTGATCAAGGAAGAAATACATAACCACTAAGCACATGTTAAACCGCCCAGCATAACCAGATACCAAGAAATGCAAATTAAAACAATAAATCCTTCCTAACACTTATCAGAATTACTGAAATTGCAGTAACTAGAATTTCCACACTTTGTTGGTCGAGGTCAAAAAATCACATTTTATAGAAAAATTGTAGTCATTTCTCATGGAGGTAAATACGCACTATACCACGCCCAGCAATCCCCCTCTCAGACAGCAACCCAAGAAAATGGAAAATGCACCCCACAATAGATTGTACAAAAATCTTCTTAGAAGCTTTGTTTTAATGACCAAAAATAGACAAAAAGCCTAGGCATCCATGAAAAGGAAAGAGAAAATTTATTATCTCAGTGAAGCGGGAGATTGAAAGGAAACTAAAGGACCATGGAGGTTGTATTTTGAGTGAAAAAACACTTTGACATTGAGTGAATACTGAACGTTTCCATTTATATGACGTTTCTGATGATACATATACATGAAACAAATTCATATAGCTAAATGCTCCTTATAATCCAAGGGGGTAACTATATTATGTGCTCACTGTAAAATCCTCTCAACTTCAAGGCTTCGATAATAAGGATTTATTTATTTATTTATTTATTTATTTATTTATATCTTTTTTTTAATTAAATCATAGCTGTGTACATTAATGTACCTATGCATGAAAGCAGGATTAATTATTATTAAATCCATAATAATTTTCATCCTTATGAAACATAAGGATGACCGGGTGATGTTCAGTCATCTCTGAAGGCAGAGCCTAAAAATCCTTGAACATCTCCCTGAGTTCTCACAGTCTTAGGTGAGTTGCGGTGTGAACCCGGAGCTCAAGGTAAACAGTCTGAATACTGTGAGGCCTCCCTGCTGCAGACACCACCTGCAGGGACCCTGAGCAAGAGATGGCCAAGAGCCTCAACTGTCCCAACCCTCAGCTCCCCCACTCTTCCCAACAGACTCGAAAGTAAATGTGTTTTGAGGGAAGGATTCCATCCCCGGTGGCTTTCAAGCCACAAGTTCAGATGCTAAGTGGGGCAGACACGAATGTTCCCTGTGGTGCCCTGTACAAAATACAGCTCTTCTTGGCAAAGTATCTCAAGAATGGAAGAAAAAAGTATCCAATGTACTCCGCCCTACTATGAAACTAATTTATAGCTTTCATAGGAAAGTTATAATCCAATTTTAGCCCAGGAATAGGGGGTGAGGAGAGAGGGAGGAGAGGGGAGGGGGGAGGGTGGGTGGAGGCAGGGTGATTGGTGGGACCACGCCTATGGTTCATCCTATAAGGGTACATGTGCATCTCTCTGAATGTAGAATATAAATGTCTTAACACAACGACTAAGGAAATGACATGAAGGCTACGTTAACCAATTGGATGAAAGTATTTCAAATTGTATATAGAAACAGCACACTGTACCCCATGATAGTATTAATGTACACTGCTTTGATTTAATAAAAAAAAAATACGGCTCACAGAATCTGTGAGCATAAGAAATACTTTTCAACTTTGTTAAAACTGGAAACTACACTTTCCCAGATTTCTCTTTTATGACTTGACTAAAATAGTGGATAAGAAATGAAAATCAAGATTGCATGTGAAAACCCCACACTGTACCCCAGAAGTGTATTAATGTACATAGTTACCATTCAATAAAAAAAAAAAAGAAATGAAAATCAAAATGATAAAGAAGGCCACCACTTTCAAAGATCTCAGAAGCCATGCCACTTGATAAAGAAAAAAAAATCTATCAAATGATGTCAAATGATCTTCCAGATTGCTGGTCCTGGCCCCAAATGATGAACCCCCATTGACAGCCAAGCCCTGCACCTCTGTGGTGTCAAAGACAGCGTCTTGCACAGATGGGTCCAACAATTTTCTGTGCATGGTTTCACTTTGACATAAAGGCATGTAGCTTCTCGTGTATTCCTTAAACCTTAAGTTGGCCCAACTACTTTTTTGGGCAGTTGTTGGCTTTTATCTTCCAATAAATAAAGTTGTTGACCTGATCTTTCAAATCTCTTCTTTCTGACTTTTATTTAGCCAATTTCTTACACATTTGTGTAGGCCAAATTTTAATTAGTAAGCCATATATATATATATATTTTCCTTTATTTACTGGGGAATATGCAAACACGGTCCCCAACTACCACGAATTTTGTAGTAGCAGAGTTTCCTGCATTGGAGGGAAATCTCAGGGGTAAACCATCTGGAATACAATGGATAAACTTCACCCTGGAAAGGCTACCCTTGTAATCATGATATCTCACCTGCCAGGCCACTACAACTCTTAACAGTTGTAGTATTCTAATTAAACACAAGCTAATATAACTATGATTTTATCACTTTAAAAAAAGTTTATTTTTCTTTTTTTGCCATTGGGCTTTGTCATGTTTTTATTCTTTTTATACATTATAATAAAATATTTGTAGTAAATGTAGATTTTTTTTAACTCTTTAGCTTATGTTAGAAGCTACTTCATTATATAATAAATTTCAAACATAATCTATAAACAAACAAGTTAGATTTAACCTTCAGTAATTTTCATGCTTCTAGAATGGGGGTTGGCAAATCTTACTTTTATAAAAGATGAAACAGGACATATTTAATAATAGTATCATATAATATTTAAATAACAGACCATACAGTCTCTCTCACAATTATTCATCTGGAAAAATACAGTGCAAAATCAGCCATAAATAATATGTAAATTAGTGTGGGTTTGTACCAATAAAACATTCTATGTAAAACAGTCTATAGGTCAAAACTGGTTTGTGTACTGTTGTCTCAACCATGGTCTATAGAGCCACCCCGATGCATTTAAAAAATGAAGAATATCAAGAAATATTCTGCTTTGGATTATATTCAATTTCAACGCAGGATCCCACCATGTATAAAAAACATTTTATTTATGCTTTCCTACTTTCATCCTTTTTTCTACCGTTCATTACTTTTTAATTTCAATCACACACGTTCCTTCTGAAATAAATTACTTAGCACCCGTCAGCTTCTGTAATACTCATTCGTTTCCAATTAAGATCTAATTCCACATGTCTACTGACAAATTACCTTGACTTACACTCTCTCAATCTCAGCTCTCTGAATTCTGTGTTGTCCTGTATTCATTATAGACGTCTGGAGAGTGAGTGAGATTCCCCCCGTGATAAAACACCAGTGGAAACGGTGGCCCGAGAAACACACCTTGATGGCACCCACAGTCCTGAACTTTAGCTTGTCGTGCAAATGTAAGGATTTATTCCTTTCATTCTATGTCAATGATAGAACAATTAAGGACTGAAAAATAAAAAGGAGAAATGAATGTGGTGTTCAGAGAGCCGGGGGAACTTGTGTATACTGCCCCTTGCAGGCTTCACCTCTTACAAGCCATGGAATCTCAGATTTATTTGGTTGCTCTTAAAAGACAACAAATCACCGTGACACACTTGAGACATTCGTAATTCTATCCAGGGGAGATTTAGAGCTTCCCTTTCATTAAGGTTTTGCATTTTGTAGCTGTCTCTGTCTGTTAAAGTCGCAGTAAAGACCGCTGACAGCCAGCTCTTTCTTACTTACACCATCTCCCAAGGGCTTCAAGACAATCATTAGTTGGCATAAATCTACACGTTATTTATGTCACTCAATTAAAATATTAATCTACAAATATTCCTCATTGAATTGTGAACAGTAGCATAATACTATTCTGTTAGGTAGGTTACATTTTCCCTTACAAAATCCATTTTCCCTCAAAAGTTAAACTACACATATTATTTAATTTTTATACTGCTATGTTTAGACTTGGAGCAGCAACTGGTTATGAGGATTTGGTCTTTTTTTTTCTCTTCATGACACAATATTATTAAACAATTTAAATCACTATCAACTACAGCTGTTGTGTAAGTATACTTAGAGCCTGATTTTTACACAAAGGGAAGGTCAGCCTTCTTTCTAACTAATTAAAGATGTTTTCCACTTTGATTTAATTGGGGCAAATATTTTAAATGTACGTCCCATGGAGATACGTGAATGCATTTTATCCTCCTCAAATACCCTGAAATTTTATGCCTTACTGGGCATGTGTTTTTTATTTCATGTTATAAAGATATATACAGCTATCAATAGATTTAATGATAGGACCCAGAGCCAAAATAATCATTAACAGGAGAAAGGTTTCTATGGTATTAGGATTAAAAATATAACTTTCAATTTTTCTGACTTCAGAAAATAATAACAAATAAACCACAACATAAGGAATTTTAATTCTATTTTTATAACATGGACTCTAAAAATTATTGTCTCTGGATTTTGAATGCTTTAACTATTACAGAGACAATTTTCATTGTATATGCCCAAAAGATATTAAATAGAAATCAGAAGAAGTAACCGAAGAAGTGTGATTTTTGTTGAAATGAGCAAATAAGTAACATGGTCTGAGGAATAGAAATATTATAAACCTGATTTTTTTATTACACTTATAATGACCTGTGAAATTGCGGGACTCATGTAGAAAAGCCACAGAAACTTTTCAGGGTTGTGCCATAATCAAGTTTTTGAGAAGAACGTTTCGGGGAAGCACAGTCCTCACTCTACGCCATTCGCAAAAGCCCCACATAAGTTTTCTCTGGTTGCTTGATCAGTTTTGTTGTTTAGATGACTTTCTCTTCAAAAGTACCTTTAATCCCCAAAACAAAGTTTTTGGAGGATGTTCACATAATAAATAGGTCTGGGCTCGACTGAAGAGAACTAATACGGCCTATTTCTAAGCATCTCTATGTAATATTCAGCTTAAAGTGAAACAGAATACAGTTTCATGTTGCGTTGGGGTTTCACGAGAGACAGACAGCATCACCACAGGTGCAGTCTCGCATCTGGAATTATTATAGTGAAAGAGAGAGACTACCCGCTGATGGCAAG